>JAABKJ010003371.1:0-26091 GCA_011634705.1 Andricus grossulariae | reverse complement strand
TTTTGTTGAAAAATTGTTGTTTTTTTAATTGAAACTTTATTTTTAAACTAAAAATTGAACTATTTCGGTTGAAGATTCATTATTTTAGTTGAAAATTCATCTTTTTGCTTCAAAATTGAACTATTTTCTTAAATATTCCTTTTTTTTGGTAAAAAATAAATTCTTTTAATTGAAAATGTAACTATTCCATTTCTGGTTGAAAATCCAATTACTTTATTTAAAATTCATATATTTTGTTTAAAATTTGCCTTTTTGGTAGAAAATGAATCTTTTTGGGTGAAAATGTAACTACTATTTTGTTGCAAAATTGTTATTTTTTAATTGAAAATTTCATTTTTAACTAGAAAATTTAACTATTTCAGGTGAAGATTAATTATTTTAGTTGAAAATTCATCTTTTTGCTTCAAAATTGAACTATTTCGTTAAAAATCAATTTTTTTTTGTGAAAAATAAATTCTTTGAATTGAAAATGTAACTATTCCATTTCTGGTTGAAAATCCAATTATTTTATTTAAAATTCATGTATTTTATTTAAAATTTGCTTTCTTGGTAGAAAATGAATATTTTTGCGTAAAAATGTAACTATTTTGTTGAAAAATTGTTGTTTTTTAATTGAAAATTTATTTTTAAACTAAAAATGTAACTGTTAGCTGAAGATTCATCATTTTAGTTGAAAATTCATCTTTTTGGTTCAAAATTTAACTATTTTGTTAAAAATTCATTTTTTGTTTGTAAAAAATAAATTGTTTTAATTAAAAATGTAACAATTCAATTTTTTGTTGAAAATTCAATGATTTTATTGAAAATTCATGTATTTTGTTTCAAAATTTCCCTTTTGGTAGAAAATGAATCTTTTTGGGTGAAAATTCATCTTTTTGCTTAAAAATTCAACAGCTAGCTTGAAATTTTTTCTCTCTCTTGACTGAAAAATCTTTCTTATTTGGTTGAAAATTCATGTACTTTTGCCTTTTTTGGTATAAAATGAATCTTTTTGCGTGAAAATGTAACTATTTTGTTGAAATATTATTGTTTTTTAATTGAAAATTTATTGTTAAACCAAAAATTTAACGATTTCAGTTGAAAATTTATCTTTTTTAGTTGAACATTCAATTCTTTTTTGAAAATTCTTGTATTTTGTTTAAAATTTGTCCTTTTTGGTATAAAATAAATCTTCTTGGTTGAAGATGCATTATTTTAGTTGAAAATTTGTCTCTGGTTGAAAATGTAACTATATATCAATCAAAATTGTAAATATTCCATTTATAGTTGAAAATCCATGTATTTTCTTGAAAATTCGTTTTTTTTCCGGTAGAAAATTAATCTTTGTCGTTGAAAATTCAACTATTTAATTCAACAATTTTGTTAAAAACTCATTCTTTTGGTTGAAAATTTGACTTTTTTTTAATTGTCTTTTTTGTTGAAAATTCCACTATTTCGGTAGAAAATTTAACTATACTGTTGAAAATTCGTTTTTTTTTTAATTAATATTTTTAACTGAAATTTTAACGATTCCATTTTTAGTTGAAAATTTAAGAACTTGGTTGAAAGTTTGTTAAACAAAAAAATTTGTTTAATATTCATGTTTCTACAATCTGATTTTTAGTGAAAATTTGTCTTTTTCGGTTTCTTTTTTCTTTTTTGTTTGAAAAATAGTGTGCTTAACTGAAAATGTAACGATTCTATTATCAATTGTAAATTTATATTTTTTAGTTGAAAAATCATCTTTCTGGTTGAAAATTGAACTATTTTGTTGAAAATTAATTTTTTTGGTCAAAAATAAATTCTTTTTATTGTAAATGTAACTATTTTGTTGAAGAATTCTTGTTTTTTAATTGCAAATTTATTTTTAAACTTAAAATTGTAACTATTTCAGTTGGAAATTCATCATTTTAGTTCAAAATTCACCTTTTTGGTTCAAAATTTAACTATTTTGTTAAAAAGTAATTTTTTTGTTTGTAAAAAATAAATTATTTTTATTGAGAATGTAACTATTCCATTTTTAGTTGAAAATTTGTCTTTTTTAGTTGAAAATTCATTTATGTATATTGTTTCAAAATTGCCTTTTTTGGTAAAAAATAAATATTCTTGGTTAAAAGTTACACTACTTTTAAAACAATTAATCTACCTCGTAGGAAAATCAACAATTTTTTTAAAAACTTCTTGTTTTGGTTAAAAATTCAACTTTTTTGTTCTAAAGTCGTCTTTTTGGATTAAAGTTAAACTACTTTAGAAGAAAAATCAATTATTTGTCTGCCAATTAACTTTTTTTGTTTAAAATTCATGTATTTTCTTGAAAATTCGTTTTTTTTTTGTAGAAAATTAATGTTTTTATTTGAAAATCGAACTACTTGGTTGAAAGTGGAACAGCTTGGTTAAAAATTAATTTTTTGATTGGAGATGCATAATTTTAGTTGATAATTCATCTTTTTGTTGAAAATTCGACTTTTTTTTTAAATTGTCTTGTTTGTTGAAAATTCCACTATTTTGGAAGAAAATTTAACTATACTTTTGAAAATTAGTTTTTTCTTTAAATTAATATTTTTAACTGAAAATTTAACGATTCCATTTTAGTTGAAAATTTAAGTAATTGTTTGAAAGTTTGTTAAACAAAAAAATTGGTTGAAAATTCATTTTTCTGGTTGAGTATGCTTGATTTAAGTTGAAAATGGCTTGATTGGAAACGTATTTACTTTCTCAAAGATTAGTTTGTTTTTTTCTATTGAAAAATAATTCTTTTAACTAAAAATCTAAAACCATCTGATTTTTAGTAAAAATTTGTCTTTTTCGGTTTCTTTTTTGGTTGAAAAATAATGTGCTTAACTGAAAATTTAAAGATTCTATTTTCAATTGTAAATTTATCTTTTTTAATTGAAAAATCATCTTTCTGGTTGAAATTGTATGCACTTTTGTTTAAAATTTGCCTTTTATGGTAGAAAATTAATCTTTTAGGATGAAAATGTAACTATTTTGTTGAAAAATTCTTGTTTTTTAATCTTCTTGGTTGAAAGTTACACTAGTTTGTGAAAAATTAATCTACTTTGTAGGAAATTCAACAATTTTGTTAACAACTTATTGTTTTGATTAAAAATTCAACTTTTTTGTTCAAAAATCGTCTTTTTGGGATAAAGTTCAACTACTTTAGAAGAAAATTCAATTATTTGTCTGACAATTAACTTTTTTTGTTTGAAATTCATGTATTTTCTTGAAAATTCATTTTTTTTTGTAGAAAATTAATGTTTTTATTTGAAAATCCAACTACTTGTCTGGAAGTGGAACAGCATTGTTAAAAATTAATTTTTGTATTGGAGATGCATAATTTTAGTTGATAATTCATCTTTTTGGACGAAAATTACTTTTTTTGTTGGAAAATAGATATTTTTTAGTTGAAAATGCATGTATTAGGTAACTATTTGTTTGAAAATTCATCTATCTGGTAAAAAGTTAATATATTTTGTTGAAAAATAAAAAATTTTCTTAAAAATTCATCCTTTTTGGTTAAAAATTCACGTGAGTCTAGTTTCGGCAGAGTAATCCACCATAATTTTATGTATTCCAGAGTAATCCTATGCAATCCGGAATAATCTTCGGTTTAATCTCTAATTCTAAGTACATATTAAAATAAAAAAATGTGGAATTCTACAATCACAAGAAAGAAAAAAGATATGGGGCGATCAAAATTTTCTTATTACGACTGCACATTATGCCACTATGGAGTAATTTTAATCCTTTAATCTTCTATGGCTTTAATGACAAAAGACGTTTTTAATTTTAAAAAAAGGTATATAAATAAACACTACTATAACTTACATACACGTAGAATTGAGGTTCAATATTATTTACAAAATATAAGTAGAACAATGCGTCTAAGTTCTGCAACTTGGGCGCAGCAACTTTCTTGCTTCCAGATCCTCCCAAGTCGTATGAGTATTATACGTGAAGGAACGTTCTACATTAGTCGCATATAACGTGTGATTACAGACCAGGTTTTTATAAATCTGCAATAAATTTGGAAATATATTATAATTTTCATCAATAGCAGGGCTCGGACTCATTGCCACTTTTTTTTTACGATCTCAAAGATTTTAAACAAACTTTTTCAATTTTGCAAGATTACAAAATTTTAGAAAAAATGCAAAGCATTTTAAAAAATATTTAGAAGTTTTTAAAAAATCTCGAAAGTAATTTGAAATTTAAAAACATATATATATATTAAAAGTTATTCTTTATCTTAAATAATTAATTTGAAGAGAATATTTAACAACATTATGAAACATTACGAAACGTTTTCGAAGATTTTAAAAGATAAAAAAATAATTTCCAACTTGAAATGATTTCAACAAATTTAAAAAAATGTAGATTTTTTAAGATTTGGTACAATAAACTTAAAAGCTTTTTAAGCATTTTAAAAAAGTTTCAAGAGAATACACATTTTTTTTAAAGATTTCTGGAAAAATTTTTAACAAGATTTTAAAACATTCCAAAACATTTCCAAAATTGCAAAAAAATAATCTGAAAGATTTTCAGGAAAGTTTGTTTAATTTTGCAAAAAAATTTGAAAGTTTTAGTAGAAATTCGAACCATTTTAAAATATATTTAGAAGTTAAAATTTTTCTTTTAATTTAAAATTTCAAAAAACTTAAAATAAAATGTAGATTTTAGAAGGTTTTGAAATACAATTTTCAAGTTTTTTCAAAATCTTGAAAAAATTCTCAAGATTCCTGTGAATATTAAAAATATTAAAATTAAATAAAATATTAAACTTTATCTTGAAAAATTAATTTGAAGAGAATATTTACCAAAATCGTAAAACATTACACAATATTGCCGAAGTTTTTAAAAGATGAAAAAATAATTTTAAACTTGAACTGATTAATCAGCTTTTTAAGAATTTAAACAAGTTTCAAGAGAATACAATTTTTGTTTTGAAGATTTCTGAGAAAATGTTAAATAATTTTTCATTTTATAAAATTTACATTAAGACTATGTTTAACAAGATTTAAAAACATTCTCAAGATTTCCAAAATTGCAAAAAACTTAAAATAAAATGTAGATTTTTGAAGATTTCGAAATACATTTTTTTTCAAAATTTGGAAAAGTTTCAAGAAAAATAAAAAAATCTTAATATTCCTGGGAATATTTAAAGTAATTCTTTATTTCTGAACATTAATTAAAAAGAATATTTAAAGATTTTAAAACATTACGATAAATTTTCAAAAATATCAAAAACGAATCCGGAAGATTTCAAGACATTTTTAGAAATTATTCGAATCATTTTAAGAGATCTTACGGAATTTTCGAAGTTTTGAAGATATTAAAATATTTTAAAACTTTGAAAAATTGATAAACTATTGTTAAATTTTTTCCAAGCTCCAAAAAGTTTCGAAATATCTGAAATGTTCAAAAATCTTTTCGAATTTTTTAGAGAAATCTAAACAAATTATATTTATATAACTTTAAAGCAAATTAAGAATTAATTACCAAAGTAACTTAAAGAATAAATAGTTATTAAAAAATTTTATTTTGTATTAAAAGTGATTTTTTCCTTCAATAATTTGTTTAAGCTTTTCTTTCAATTTTAAAAAATTAATTTTAAGAGAATATTTAAAAAGATTTTAAAACATTACAAAAGATTGAAATAATTGTGAAAAACGAATCCGCAACATTTTCAGACAATTTTGGGAATAATTCGAGTCAGTTTAAAAGATATTTAGGAGTTTCAGAAGTTTTTAAGAAATTAAAAATATTTTTCAAGTTTGAAAGATTTCGAAAATTTATCAAATATTTTTTAATTTTTTTCAAGCGTAAAAAAATCATAAATAAAAAAAAGAAACTTAAACAATAAATTAGTTATTTGAAATTTTTATTTTACATTATAAATTATTTTTTTCTTTAAATTATAATTTGCCTATTTTTTTTTTCTTTCTGGACTTTAAAATCTTTTTTGGTTGAATAGTCTTTTTGGTTTCAAAATTCATCACTTTTGGTAGAAATTACATCTTTTTTTATTCAAATTGCAACCGTTTTGAAAAAAATTGTAATCTTTTTTGGTTGAGGATTCAATTATTTTGTTGAAAATTCATCATTTTAGTTTAAACTTCATCTCTTTGGTTGAAAATGTAACTATTTTGTTGAAAAAGCGTCTTTTTAGGTACTTGGCTAAAAGTTTCACTTCTTTGTTAACAAGTTTTTTTTTTGGTTGGAGATTTACTATTTGAATTGAAAATTCGTCTTCTTCAATTGAAAATTAATCTTCTTCGTAGAAAATTCATGTATTTGATTGTAAAGTAACTTTTTTGTAAAAAATCATATTTTCGGGCAAAAAAAATAATTTTTTGTAGAAAATTCGTCTCTTTTGGATAATATTTAATCTTTTTTAGTTAAAAATACAACTACTTGAAAATGAATCTTTTTTGGTTGGGGATTCAACTATTTTGTTGAAAATTTCTTGTTTGGTAGGAAATTAAGCTTCTTGATTGAAAATGCATCTTTTTGTTTGAGGATATAACTATTTTGTTAAAATTCTTTTTTATGAATTCAACTGGTTTTGATTTAGAAGGAAAATCTTTTTGTATTGAAATATCAACTGTTACATTTTTTGTTGAAAATTCATTTTTTTTAAATGCAACTTTGGTTAAAAATTGAATTACTTTGGTAAGGTCATTTTTTTGGTTGAAGATTCATTATTTTAGTTGAAAATTGGCCCTTTTTGTAGAAACTTAATGTTCTTGGAAAAAAATTCATGTATTCGGATAAAAATTCAACTTTTGAGTTGAAAGTTAAGTTTTTAAAAATGAGGTATTTATCTTGAAAAATATGGAAAACCTCTAAAGGGTTAACTTTTAAAGTGAAATTTGGCATATTACAGGATCAAGATGAAAATATAACATTATAAATTTAAATACTGTTGTATGCGTCTATATTGAATAAATAAAATGTTACATTATAGATCTTGAATTTCAGTTGATATAAAAATAAAATAATTTAATACACTTATGTAAAAAATACTTCAAGAAAACGTGGTAAATGGAATCTTATAGAAAATTCGAATCAAATTCAAATAGTCGAATTTAATTCTACCTTGATGGCGAGTCATATTTTGTCAATGAGAAAAAAAAGCTGTTAATTTTAATGAATTGTAAATAAATGAAAAAAATGCTGTCATTCATTTTGAATTTACTAGAATTTTCTCACTATAATAAAGAAACTTCTGTAAATTATACACAACGTACTCAAATTATTTGAAATTTTCTGTAAAAGCTATAAAAAATATGTTGGAAAATGAACCGAGCTTCTTTTTTTTAACTTTTGGTCACTATTTTGGTATTATTGACACTATTTTGAATTTGTTAAATGAGTCCGAGGTCTGCAATACATTTCTAAAGATCTATTTTTCTTGTAAAATACTCTACCTTTAATACTTTCTGCAGATCAGCTACACAAACTGGAGGTGGAGATGGAAGAATAGTTTGCGATGCACATGCTAGAGAGAAAGCTGTCGCTTGTTCGGCTTCTTCCACGCTGGGTTTTACTGTAGGCATTTGTCCCTCTGTTTCGACAACTGTTGGTCCACTATGCAATAGAAAAAAAAAAAACAAATTAGCAATTTTTTAATCAATTTTTGTATGTATTATGATACATGTAATATGATACATGTAATATGATACATGTAATATGATTCATGTAATATAATGGGACGGAAGGAGTCAAGCCAAAAATTACGGTCCGTAACAAGGGGGAGGAGGGAGGGGTGTTAGCGGAAGTAACTTTTTCTAAGCCTTTTTCAAAGAATTCTTCTCTTTTCCCCTGTTTTCAAGATACTTCCTCTTTTTTTCGCTTAGATGCAAACTTAATGAATAGAACACAATACAAAAATTCGACTATTTTTAATTAAAGTTAATTTTTTGTTGTTGGAAAGTCTACTATTATATTTTTGGTTCGGAATTCATCTAGTTTGGTTAAAAATTATGTTGAAAATGCAACTATTATTTTTAAAATTCATCTTCTTGGTCAAAAATTAAATTACTTGGTTGAAAGTTGAATCATTTTGTTAAAAATTAATTTTTTTGGTTGAAGAATGAAGATTCATCTCTTTGGTTGAAAATTCAACAATTTTATTGAAAATTTCGTTTTTTAACTATTCCATTTCTTGTTAAATATTTATCTTTTTTAGTTGAAAGTTTGAAAATTCATGTATTTTGTAAATTCAATTTAAGCTGCATTAAATTCCTAACTTTTGAAGTAAAAATAGTTCATTTTCAACAAGATAGATGAATTTTCAACCAAAAAGATTAATTTCTACAAAAAAAAACTAATTTTCAACCAAAAAATATCAATTTGCAAGCAAAAATTGAATAGTTCAATTTTCAGTTAAAAAAAATAATGTTCAACCAAGAAGATTAATTTCTACAGAAAAAAAACGAATTTTTAATTAAAAAAGATAAATTTTCAACCAAAAATTGAACAGTTCAATTTTCAGTTAAAAAAATTGATGTTCAACAACAACAATAAAATTCCAGCCAACGAAATAACGAATCTAACGAATTCTGAACCAAAAATGCACTAGTTGATATTTCACCTAAAAAAGATTTTAATTTTTAATCAAAAAAGTCTACTATTATATTTTTGGTTCGGAATTCACCTAGTTTGGTTAAAAATTACGTTAAAAATGCAACTATTATTTTAAAAAGTCATATTCTTGGTCAAAAATTAAACTACTTGGTTGAAAGTTGAATTATTTTGTTAAAAATTAATTTTGTTGGTTGAAGATTCATCTCTTTGATTGAAAATTCAACTATTTTATTGAAGATTCGCTTCATTTTAGGTTGAATATTAATTTTTTAAATGTACATTTAACTATTCCATTCTTCGTTGAAAATTTATCTTTTTTAGTTGAAAATTCTACTATTTGCATGAAAATTCATGTGTTTTGTTGAAAATTTATCTTTATTAGTACTAAATATATGCTCCAGGTTAAAAAGTCATCTATTGGGTTCAAATTTGAAAATCACTTTCATATTTCAGACTCTCTTTTCGCCCTTTTTTAAGAATTCTTTCCTTTTTTTCCCTGTTTTTAAGACACTTCACCTTTTTCTCTTTTTTTTTGCTCGAATGAAAACTTAATGAATAGAACACAATAAGGAAATCCAACTATTTTCAATTAAAAGTTAATTTTGTTGTTGAAAAGTTTCTTAGTGTATTTTTGGTTCTGAATTCATATCGTTTGGTTACAAATTTTGTTGAAAAGGCAACTATTATATTAAAAAGTCATCTTCTTGGTCAAAAATTAAACTACTTGGTTGAAAGTTGAACTATTTTAGTTTGAAAATTACTTTTTTAAACTTTAAATTTATCCTAAAATTAATCTTTTTCAGTTTTACTCTTCTATTGAAAGTTATTTTTTGAAGATTAATAATTTTAGTTGAAAATTCAACCCTTTGTTTGAGGATTTGACTATTTTATTGCAATTTTTTTTTTAATTCAACTGTTTTTGATTTCAAATGAAAATATTTTTCTTAAGATTCACCTGTTTCGTTGAAAATTTAGCTATTTTGTTGAAAATTCGGTTTTTTTTTGGGTTGGGGATTCAATCATTTTTTCAAAAATTCGTATTTTTTGGTTGAATTTTAACTGGTTGAAAATTCGCTTTTTATTGTTGAAAATGAATTTTTTGACCTGAGAATTTAATGATTCTATGTTTGCAAATAAACCTTCTAGGTTGAAAGTGACACTACTTTGTTGAACATTCATTTTTTTTGTTAGGGATGTATCATTTTAGTTGAAAATTTATTTCTTTGGTTGAAAATGTAACTATTTTAATGAAAAATTGTTGTTTTTCGGGTTGAAAATTTATTTTTAAATTGAAAATTTAACTCGTTCAGTTAAAGATGCATAATTTTAGTTAAAAATAAATTTTTTTATTAAAAAATCAACTACTTTGTTGAAAATTAGTTTTTTTCGTAAAAAATTAACTTTTTAAATTGAAAATGTAACTACTTTTCCATTTTTGAGTCAAAATTTATCTTTTTTAGCTGAAGATTCAATTACTTGGTTGAAAATTACTCTTCTTGACTGAAAGTTGCACAAGTATTTTAAAAATGCATGCTTTGTTTGTGGATGGAACATTTAAGCTGAAAATTCATTTCTTTGGTTGAAATGTAACTATTTTATTGAAAAATTTTTGTTCTTTGGTGGAAAATTTGTTTTTAGATTGCCAATTTAACTATTTCAGTTGAAGATCCATAATTTTAGTTGAACATTAATTTTTTTAATTAAAAATTTAACTATTTCGTTGAAACTTTGCTTTTTTCCTAAACAAATTTTTCTTTTTAGATTGAAAATGTAACTATTCCATTATTGGATGAAAATTCAATTACTTGATTGAAAATTCATGTATTTCGTTTCAAATTTGTCTTTTTTGGTAGAAAATAAACCTTCTTGGTTGAAAGTGACACTACTTTGCTAAAAATTCATTTTTTTGTTGGGGATGTATCATTTTAGTTGAAAATTCATTTCTTTGGTTGAAATGTAACTATTTTATTGAAAAATAGTTTTTTTATTGACAATTTGTGTTTAAATTGAAAATTTAACTATTTCAGTTGAAGATGCATAATTTTAGTTGAAAATGGTTTTTTTTTTCGTCGAAAATTTAACTGTTTTGTTGAAACTTCGTTTTTTTTTCGTAAAAAATTAATTTTTTTAAATTGAAAATGTAACTATTCAATTTTTGGTTGAAAATAGATCTTTTTTTAGTTGAAGATTCATTAGCTGGTTGCAAATTCATGTATTTTGTTTAAAATTTGACTTTTTGGTAGAAAATTACTCTTCTTGGTTGAAAGTTGCACAACTTTGTTAAAAATTCATGTTTGGCTTGGGGATGTACAGTTTTAGTTGAAAATTCATCTCTTTGATTGAAAATGTAACTATTTTGAAGAAAATTTAATTTTAAAATGAAAATTGAACTATTTCCGTTTATCGTTAAAAACTAATTTATTTAACAGAGAATTTAACGATTCCTTTTTTAAAGGGAATTTTTTTAAAACCAATTGGATGAGAACTTATCTTTTTTAGTTTAAACTTCATCTTTTTGGCTTGAAACTTAACTTTCTTCTTGAAAATAAACTTTTTTGTTGATAGTTCAACTATCGTCGAAAAATCGTCTTTTTGGTTTAAAAATATAACTATTCTATTAAAAGTTCAACCATTTTGTTAAAAATTCGTCTATTTTGCTTAAAAGTTCAACCGTCTGGTTGCTAATGCAACCGTTTGGTTAAAATTTAATTTTTTGTTGTAGAAAAGGCATTTATTTAGTTGAAAATTTAAATCGCTTAATGAAAATCCTTTTCTTAAATAGGAAATTAATTTTTTTACCTAAAAATTTAACTATTGCATTTTCAACTTTTTCTTTGAAAATCCAAGTATTTTGTTGAAAATGCAAAATATTTTGACTTAAAATCTTAGAAATTTAAAACATTCCATACTGAATTTAATATGGTATCTAAACATAATTTTACTTAAAAGAATTTATTCCCCTATTGGCGTAAAAAATCACCCTATTTCCCCTGTTTTTATAGCATTTTGGGCTGCAAAGTCTGACATTTTAATTATTTTTAATTATTCTTGATAGAATAGAGATGCTCTTACTTAAACATGGCACTCTGGGAGACAAAATTTGTATTTCTTTTCCACGAGCTGGGTACTGGTTCGCCGATGTTGTAAATAAACGTTCTATCTCGAACAGCGAAACCTTTTCTTCTGGTAATAATTGCTTGGATTATATTCTTAAGAAAATTTTGTGTGGCAGCTATAATAATGTGTGCTGTACTCTCCTCAGCTCCGTCCATATTATTTTCCCATGCTGCTAGCATCAGTCTTGCCAAAACAAATGTTCGATCTGGAAGCACGAGTTCCTGAGCACTTGAACGATTTGCTCCTATTGGTTCATCACCAACCGGAGACGACGTCTGATTAAGAACTTCCACGTATATATCTGCTGGCTGCAAAAAAAAACATATTTATATAGACAGAATTTTGGGATGGTAAATAAATAGTATAAATTAAAAAATAATTAATATTTGTGGGTGATTCTGAAACCAATCTATTCAGATTATTTAATTTGCCAATCAGGAAAAGAAAACAATCTAAAGTATTTTAATACATTTCTAAATAAATTTCTAAAATTCAAAACATTTTTTTTACAAAAATTTAAATAAAAAGATGACTTCTTTCAAGAAAATTGAGGTAAAATATATGAACTCAATTATAAGAAATCTTAAAAAATATTCATGAGCAAATCCTGCAGATTGGAAAGAATCATGAGTTTAGTGTCTCTATTAAACAAAAATTTTCCATTTTATCATGAATAATTTTTGCAGAATAAGCGAAAAAATGATTCACAATTAAAAAATAAACTTAAAAAAACCCTCACTTTTTGGCTCATTAGAGGAGCCGAA
Source organism: Andricus grossulariae (assembly GCA_011634705.1). Classification (NCBI taxonomy): domain Eukaryota; kingdom Metazoa; phylum Arthropoda; class Insecta; order Hymenoptera; family Cynipidae; genus Andricus; species Andricus grossulariae. The sequence goes on along the minus strand of JAABKJ010003371.1, from coordinate 13,642 downwards.
AATTGAGGTTTTTTGGAAGTTTATTTTTTAATTGTGAATAATTTTTTTGCTTATTCTGCAAAAATTATTCATGATAAAATAAATTTCTTTTCAATTTAAATTAAAAATAAATATTATTTTGATTAAAACAGTATTAAAATGTATTTAAAAAAAGAAAAACCGTTTGCTAAGACTTCATCCAGACGATTTTATTAAAAATTTCATATGAGCTCAGGAATCGGACAATTACCAAAATACGGAACCATTCAAATAATTCGCATTTTTTAAAACAATCGACTCAGAATATGTATAAAGTTTCCCGAGTTTATTATAATTAATTTTTTTCAGTTACAAGGCATTTAATTAATATGTTTAAATTTAGAAAGCTTTGGTAAATTATATTACAAGATATTCTTCAATATATTAGCACCATCGATGAACTAAATAATTAAATAATAATTCAAATAAATCTGAATTTGAACTTCTTATACTTAAAATTCAGCTCATATTTATATAAAATTAATGTGAGTACTGTATTAAATTCAATTTAGACTGCTTCAAATTCCTAACTTTTGAAGCAAAAATAGTTCATTTTCAACAAGATAGACAAATGTTTAACCAAACAGTTGAATTTTCAACCAAAAAGATTTATTTTCTAATAAAAAAAGGCGATTTTTCAACAAAATACATGAATTTTTAACTAAAAAAAAGCAAACAATTTTCAAATGAACAGTTGAGTTTTTAATTAAAAAGATAAATTTTCAATCAAAAATGGAATAATTGAAATTTTAGTTGAAAAAATTAGTTTTGAACCAAAGTGATCAATTTTCAACTAAAATGATAAATGTTTAACTGGAATAGTTGAATTTTTAACCAAAAAGATGAATTTTCAACTAAAAAAGATAAATTAACAACCAATAATTGAAAAGTTACATTTTCAGTTGAAAAAAATTAATGTTCAACCAAGAAGAATAATTACTGCAAAAAAAGTCGAATTTCAACAAATCATCACAAAAATAGCTCATTTTTTAAACAATGAAATAAATTTTTTATTAAAATGACGAATCTTCAACCAAAAAAAAAAATTAATTTTTAACAAAAGAGTTTAACCTTCAACCAAGTAATTAAATTTTCATTCCAAAAAAGATTAATTCTGAACCGAAAATGTACCAGTTGATATTTTAACCAAAAAAGATGTTCATTTTTAATAAAAAAAAGTTGAACTCCAAAAAAAAAATTCAATTAAAAAGGATCAATTATTGTCAACCAAAAATTGAGTAGTTAAATTTTCAGTTAAAAAAATTAATGTTTAACCAAAGAGATTAATTTTCAGCTTAAATGATGAATCTTTACGTAGAATAATTGAATTTTCAACTAAAAATATTAATTTTCAACTAAGAATATCAATTTCTACCAAAAAAGAGGAATTTTCAACTAAGGAAGATAATTTTTCAACCAAAAATGGAATAGTTTAATTTTTAGTTAAAAAAATTAATGTTCAACCAAAGTGATGAATTTTTACCTAAAATGATGGAATATTCAACTGAAATATTTACATTTTCAGTTTAAAATTTTAATTTCAAGGAAAAAAAAGCGAATTTTCAACAAAATATTCTTATGCAATTTTATATTGCAATTTAAAAGAAAATTAGGCACGCTTTCGAAAAAATTCCCTGACTTTAAACAAGAATTAACCCAAAACAAAAATCAACCAGAGATAAATTTTACATTTAAAAAATTAATTTTTTACAAATTAGTTCAACTTTCAACCAAAAAAAGATGACTTTTTAACAAAATCGTTGAATTTTCACCAAAATAATTAAATTTGCCACCAAAAGAGATTCTGAACAAAAATATAATAGTGAACTTTTAAATTAAAGAGAATTAACTTTCAGCCAAAAATATGATTTTTGTACCAAAAGATGAATCTTCTATCTAAAAAGAAGAATTTTCAACCAAAAAGAATAAGTTTCTACTCAAAAACACGAATTTTCAACAAAAGAGCAGTTTTCTACCTAAACAGTCGAATGTTTCAGAAAACATTTGAGTTTTAAACCCGAAAACATAAATTTTCCAAAGTAAACTTAATTCTCAACTAAGAAAGATGAATTTTCAACCAAAGAATTACATTTACAACCAAATAGTTTTAATTTTCAAGCAAAAGAGACTAATTTTGTACAAAAAGTTGAATTTTTAACCTACTAAGATGAATATTCAAACCAAAAAGATGAACTTTCAACCAAAAAAGATTTTTCAGTAAAGAAAGAAAAAAAATTCAACAAAATTGTTAAATTTTCAACCAAAACAGATTAATTATCAACCAGTTTCATTTTTAAACCAAAAATATGCAATTTTAACAAAGAGATGAATTTTCGAACCGAAAAAAAAACGAATTTTCAACAAAATAATTGAATTTGCAACCAAAAAGATAAATGTTCAAACAATTAGATTAACTTTTGACCAAAAAAGACGAATTTCTAAAAAAATACATGAAATGTTAACCAAATAGTTGAATTTTTAATTAAACAAGATAAAAAACTAATTTTCAACAAAATAGTTCAATTTTCATCCAATTACATGAATCTTGATTTAAATAAATGAATTTTTGAGAAAGAAGTTCAACTACAAATATTAATTTTCTACCAAAACAGACCAATTTCTAACAAAATACATGAATTTTCTCCGAAATAGTGGTATTTTTAACTGAAGCAGATCAAATTTGAGCCAGAAATGGAATAATATAATTTTCATTTAAAATAATTAATTGTAAAAAAAAAAACGAATTTTCACCAAAATTAAGATAAATCTTAAACCAACAAGATTCGGTGTTTACAAAGTACAACTTTCAACCAAAAAAGAAAAGAAAATTTTAACAAAATAATTGGTTTTTAAACAAAATAATTAAATTTTCCAGCAAAATATATATATTCTGAACCAAACATATAATATTGGACTATTAAATAAAAGAGAATTAATTTTCAACCAAAAAAGATGATTTTTCTACCGAAAGATGAATTTTCTATGCAAAAAGACGAATGTTCGACAAAATTATTAAATTTTCAACCAAAAATATTATAGTAAACTTTTCAATTAAAAAGAATTAGCTATTAACCAAAGATAGTTGGATTTTCTTATTGAGTCCTATTATTTCTTTTCGTATTTAAACGAAAAAACGAGGAAACGGGAAAAAGAGGGGAATTGTTTTCAGGTTTTTTGTTAAGTTTGCGCTATCTTGAAGCTATCTGATGAGGGAATTGGTCCAATTACGAACCGTTATATGAAATTTCCAATAAAATCATCTCGATGAAGATGCAATAAAAGCTTTTTACTTTTTAAATAAAAGCATATTTATCATCTTTGCATAAAAACTTAAAGTGATAGGAAATTTATTATTATTGTGTTATCAAATCTAGATTCTAGAATACTCACTTCAAAATTTGATTTATCCGATTTGTACTTGCGCTTCAGTCGCAATCTCTTATCTTTCTGATTTTGCGTAACATTGTAGGTATGATTATTTATCTTTGTTGGCCGAGGAACAGTCGTCGCTGTGGCAAGTCCTCGTACTTTATTGAATAAGCAGAGAAGAAATTCATTATGCAAATGAACTTGGTCCTCTGTCATGATGTTGCGAGCTTCACAGTCAAATTCCTCTTTCGTAGACTGTAATAATATATTTTTTTAATAAGTGCAGGGTACTTTTTTCGCGCTTAAAGGGTAACAAATTCATTATGAAATCATAAGTTTTTAACGCAATTCAAGTTACATTCAAAAGAATTGAAATGAATTGGACATTTTTTTAAAAATCAAACAAATTCCATTGATTTCCGTAAACCTAGAATGACCTAGAGTGAATTAAAAATGTTGTTAATGAATTGAAAATAATTTTAAAATATGCAAAACGAATTTTATAGCATTCTTCTCGTTTACCTAAAATTCCTCTAAATTCATTCCAATTTTACTTAAATGAATGGATTTTTTCGATTAAACATTTTTTCCGATTTATTTGAATTGTTTTGTAGTCATTAGTCACTTTTTTGGGATAGAAGTTAGTAGGGTTTCAAAGGTTTCAAGAGATTTGAAATTATTTTTGGAAATTCTTATTAATTTACCGTGAGTTCTATAAAATTCTTTTTAATTCATTTGAATTCTTCTAAATTTGATCAATTCTACTTAATTCGATGGATTAAAAAAAATTTTAAGTTTTTATTTAATTGATCCTGAAGTCTTTCAATATCACCTTAAATTCTCAGGCATTTTATAAAATTCTTTGAATTCCCTTTAATTTTTCTAAGCTCATTTCAAAGTTACTGAATTCAATGAATTTTTCAGATTTTTGAATTCACTTGACTGTTTTTTAAGTTCAGTTTTATTTTGTATGAATTTCATCGAATTCTTCTCATTTCCCTCAAATTCCTCTAAATTCACTCAAATTTTACTGAAATAAATGGATTTTTTCAATTTTAAAACATTTTTCCAATTGATTTGAATTGTTTTGTAGTTATTAGTCACTTTTTTAAAATTAATTCTGAATTCTTATTAATTTACCCTGAATTCTTTGGAATTCTCTTGAATTTTTTTAATTCACTTGAGTTCTTCAAAATTCAATTGATCCTCAAATCTTTTAATCTCACCTTGAATTCGTAGACATTTCATCAAATCCTTTTGAATTTCCTTTAATTTGTCTAAGCTCATTTCAAAGTTACTGAATTCAATGAATTTTTTCATATTTTTGAATTGTTTTGAATTCACTTGATTGTTTTTTAAATTCAGTTTGATTTTTTATGAATTTCATCGAATTCTTCTCGCATCCCTTACATTCCACTAAATTCACTCAATATTTATTTTAATCAGTGGGATTTTTTCGAATTTTAACAATTATTTCCAATTTTTTTGAATTCTTTTAAATTGGTTTGTAGTCATTAGTCACTTTTTTTTGGTTATAAATTAGCAGGGTTTCAAAAATTTGAAGAGATTTCAAATTATTTTTTCGAATTCACCCTGAATTCTTATTAATTTACCCTGAATTATTTAAAATTTTCTTGAATTTTTCTAAGCTCATTTCAAACTTACAGAATTCAATGAAGTTTTTGCATATTTTTAAATGGTTTTCAATCCATTTCTAAAATTCACCTTGAATTTTTATGAATTTCATCGAATTCTTCTCGTTTACCTTCAATTTCTCTGAATTCATTCTAGTTTTACGGAAATCAATGGAATTTTTTCGATTTTTAAAATTATTTCCAATTCACTTGAAGTCTTCTAATTTAACTCAATTCAACTTAATTCAAGTTGGTCTCTATATCCCTTATTTGTAGCCCATAATGGAACTATAAAAAAGCTTATAATATGATCGAAGCTTCCAAGAGAAGTGAGGTATTTCGTGAGGTTTCAAAGATTCTAAATTAGTATTATTTTTTTTTAATTCACCCTGAATTCTTTTTGATTTATCCTGAATTATTTTAAATTCTTTGGAATTTTTTTTAATTCACTTAAATTCTACAAAATTTATTCAATTCAGTCGATCTTTTTTGACTTTTTAAAAGTTTTTATTTCTTTAATTCTGAAAATCAATTGATAAAATGATCAAAGGATTTTAATTATTTTAAGGTATTTTTTCAAATTCCTTGGCATTTTCAAGAGCTTTAAAAAATTTCAATGGATTTCAAAAGATTTCAAAGGATTTTAAATATTTTAGGGCATTGTGAAAGATTCCCAAGCATTTTCAAAGGCTTGAAAAAGTTTCCAGGGATTTTTTATTTATTTTAATAATTTTGAACAGATTTTAAAGACGAAAATATTTTAGGATATTTTAAAATATTCCAAGGCATTTTCAAGAGATTTAAACAATTGCAAGGAATTTTCATGGAGTTTAATAATTTTAAAGAATTTGAACAATTTTTTGTGCGATTGTGAAAAATTTTCTAGAATTTCGGAAGATATGGAACGCTTTTATAGGACCTAGAAGTTTTTAAGAAATTTTAAAAGATTCCAAGGGGTTTGGTAAAATTTCCGTAGTTTTCAATTATTTTAACGGATTTTAAGAGCAATCAAGATATTTAATACATTTTCCAGGATTTCAAGAATTTTCATCAGATTTCATGTAATTTCACGGGATTTTATAATATTTTAATGGGGTTCGAAGAATTTATTCATTAGAAGTGAGGGATTCCGTAGGGTTTCAAAGATTTCAAAAGACTTTAAATTATTGTTTGGAATTCATTCTGAATTCTTATTAATTTACCCTGGATTCTGTTAAATTCTTTTTAATTCACTTGAATTCTTCTAAATTTACTCAATTCTACTTAATTCAGTAAATTTTTTTCAATTTTTAGAAGTTTTTATTTAATTAAGCATGAAGTCTCTCAGTATCACCTTAAATTCTTAGGCATTTTATAAAATTCTTTTGAATTCCCTTTAATTTTTCTAAGCTCATTTCATAGTTACTGAATTCAATAGATTTTTTCATATTTTTGAATTGTTTTGAATTCATTTGATTTTTTTTAAGTTCAGTTTTATTTTTTATGAATTTCATGAAATTCTTCTCGTTTCCCTCAAATTCATCAAAATGCACTCAAATTTTACTGAAATAAATGGATTTTTTCGATTTTAAAACATTTTGCCAATTTATTTGAATTGTTTTGTAGTCATTAGTCACTTTTTTGGAATTCATTCTGAATTCTTATTAATTTACCCTGAATTCTTTTTAATTTTTTGGAATTCTCTTGAATTTTTTTAATTCGCTTGAATTCTTCGAAATTCAATTGATCCTAAAGTCTTTTAATCTCACCTTGAATTCGTAGGCATTTCATCAAATTCTTTTGAATTCCCTTTAATTTGTCTAAGCTTATTTCAAAGTTACTGAATTCAATGAATTTTTTCATATTTTTGGATTCTTTTGAATTCACTTGATTGTTTTTTAAATTCAGTTTGATTTTTTATGAATTTCATCGAATTCTACTAGCTTCCCTTAAATTCCACTAAATTCTCTCAATATTGATTTAAAACAGTGGAATTTTTTCGATTTTTAAAAAATTATTTCGAATTTTTTTCAATTCTTTTAAATTGGTTTGTAGTCATTAGTCACTTTTTTGGTTATAAATTAGTAGGGTTTGAAAATTTTGAAGAGATTTCAAATTATTTTTTGAAATTCACCCTGAATTCTTTTAGATTTTTTTGAATTCCCTTGAATTTTTCTAAGCTCATTTCAAAATTACAGAATTCAATGAAGTTTTTGCATATTTTTAAATTGTTTTCAATTCATTTTTAAAATTTACCTTGAATTTTTATGAATTTTATCGATTTCTTCTCGTTTACCTTAAATTCCTCTAAATTTATTCCAATATTATGGAAATCAATGGAATTTTTTCGATGTTTAAAATTATTTCCAATTCACTTGAATTCTTCTAGATTGACTCAATTTAACTTAATTCAATGGATTTTTTTGAATTTTTAAAAGTTTTTATTTCATTGATCCTGAAGTTTTTTAACCTCACCTTCAATCATTAGGCATTTCTTCAAATTCCTTTGAATTTTTTTAAGCTCATTTCAAATTTACTGAATTCAATCAAGTTTTTTCATATTTTTAAATTGTTTTCAATTTATTTGAATTCATATGAATTTCATCGAAATCTTCGCGTTTACCTTAAATGCCTATAAATTTGAATTAAGAATGGAATGCATTTAGAGGAATTTAAGGTAAACGAGAAGAATTCGATGAAATTCATAAAAATCCAAAATGAATTTTAAAAAATCAAATGAATTGAAAACAAGTTCAGATTTTTAACAACTTTATTGAGTTCAGTAAATTTGAAATAAGCTTAGAAAAATTCAAAGCATTTCAAACGAATTTTATGAAATGCCTAAGAATTTAAGGTGAGGTTAAAAGACTTCAGGATCAATGAAATAAGAACTTTTGAAAATTAAAAAAAAATTATTTAGAATTAAGTAAATTTAGAAGAATTCAAGTGAATTGAAAAAATTTAAGAGAATTCCAAAGAATTTAAAAGAATTCAGGGTAAATTAATAAGAATTCAGGGTGAATTCCAATAAATAATTTCAAATCTCTTCAAATCTTTGAAACCCTACTAATGTCTAACCAAAAAAGTGACTAATAACTACAAAACAATTTTTTTAAAAATTCAAATGAGTTGGAAAATTAAAAAGAAAAAAAATCCATTTATTTCAGTAAAATCTGAGTGAATTTACAGGAATTTAAAGGAAACAAGAATTCGATGAAATTCTTCAGAAATCCAACCAAACACCAAACTACAACATTTGACAATACTTCTTGAAATCCTGGAAAATTTATTAAAGTACTTGAAATTTTTAGAAAATGCCTGGTATTTTTTTTAAATACTCTAAAATGTTTCGAAGTCTTTAAGATCCCTTCAAACTTTTAAAATAAATTAAAAATTTATGGGAATCGTTTAAAATTTCCTAAAATATTTCAAATCCTTCGATATCTTTTGAAATCCCTTGAAACATTTTAAAGCTCTTGCAAATGCCTGGAAATATTTTACAATAACCGCAAATATTTTAAAGTCTTTAAAATCTCATTAAAAAAACTAAAATCAATTCAAATTTTCTTTGTAATATTTTTACATAACATAAAATATTTCAAATCCTTCAGAATCTTTTGAAATTTTGCAAAGCTCTTGAAGATACCAAGGAATTTGAAAAAATACTTTAAAATATTTCAAATCCTTTTATCAGTTTATCAATTGACCCTCAGAATCAATTAAATAAAAACTTTTAAAAATTAAAAAAAAATCCATTCAATTAAGTAAATTTAGTAGAATTTAGGTGAATAAAAAAAATCAACTGTATTCATAAAATTCAAGAGAATTCCAAAGAATTTAAAAGAAGTTAAGATAAATTAATAAGAATTCAGGGACAATTCTTATTAATAATTAATTCTTAACAAAATTATTTAATTTTAAATCCAAAAAGAAGAAGTATCTACAAAAAAAGTTTAATGTTCAACCAAATAGTTTAATTTTTTACCAAACTGTTGAATTTTCAAGCCAAAAAGGTGAATTTTTTACAAAACAGTAGAATTTTTAACATAAAATTCCATTTAAAAGCAAATAGTCGTTGAATTTTCAACTGTAATTATGAATCCTCAATAAAAAACAATTCATTTTTTCTATAAATTTGTTCAACTTTAAGTGAAGTAATACATTTTTAAACCAAACAATTGCATTTTTAATCAAAATGGATTTAATTTTGTACCAACAAGATTAAATTTCTACCAAGAAAGACGAATTTTCAACAGAATACATGAATTTTTAACCAAAAAGTTAAACTTTCAATTAAAAAACATAAATTTTTAACCAAAAATAGAATATTTTAATTGTCAGCTTAATAAAATTTATTTTCAACTAAACATGAAACGAATTTCCATCACAATATTAAAACTTTCAACCAAAGAGATGAACCTTCAACTAAAATGATAGAATTTTTAACCAAACAAGATGAATTCTGAACCAAAAATATAATAGTACTTTTCCAATAAAAAAATGAACTTTTACTGGTAAAGTAGTTTATGGAAAGTACTGCCAGGCCAGAAGGGAACATTTGGTTAACAGGGTATATTTAAACAGTTTAGGATAATTCAGTTAATCTTAATTATATAAATTATTATACCTTCATTTGAAACCACAGCTTCATTTTCTCAAAGTATCTGAAAATATTGGAATAATATGATTAATTCAATAAAAATAATATCTTACTTCTCTAAAAAATATAGCGAAAAAATAAACTCTTTTAAAATGTATCCATAACAGGCGTCACAGGCTAATTGCTTTCAAAACAGGGGACATAAGGAGAACTTTTACGAAAATAGGGGAATAAATTATTGTAAATACAATTACTGTGAGTACTATACTAAAATCTATTTGAATTCCTTCAAATTCTTAACATTGCAAGTAAAAATATTGCATTTCAACAAAATAGGTGAATTGTCTAGGAAATAATTGATTTTTCAACCAAAAAGATGAATTTTCAACGAAGAAGATTAATTCTCTACCGAAATTGACGAATTTTCAACAAAATACATGAATTATTATCACCCAATAGTTGAATATTCAACGGATAAAGATAAATTTTCAATCAAAAATGGAAGAGTTAAATTTTCAATTAGAAAAAATTAATTTAAAAAAATTCAACCAAAGAGATGAATTTTCATCTCAAATGATGAATCTTCTACCAAAAAGATGAATCCTCAAGCAAGAAGATTAATTTTCTACCAAAAATAGCCAGTTTTCTACAAAAAACATGAATTTTCAACCAAGTAGTTTAGTAATTTGGAACTGAAAATGATAAATTTTCAATCTAGATAAATGTTTTCATTCAAATAGATGAATTTTCGTCTAAAATAATGAATTTTTAAGCAAAATAATTAATTTCTAAAAAGTATTTCAACTTTCAACCAAGTACTTGAAATTTTAACCAAAAAAAGATGAGTTTTCGACGAAAAATATGATAGTTGATATTTCAACCAAAAAGATGAATTTTCAACCAAGACGATTAATTTTCTGTCGAAAATTTCCAACCAAGTAGTTGATTTATCAACTGAAAAAAAATAAATAAATTTCCAATCCAAATTGGAAGAGTTAAATTTTCAGCTCAAAAAGTTAATTTTAACAAAAACAAAAAACACAACAATTCAACCAAACAGATGAATTTTTTATCTAGAATGGTGAATCTCCAACCAAACAAATTAATTTTTAACGAAGTAGTTAGATTAAGACTGAGAAGATTGATTTTCTATCGAAAATGACGAATTTTAAACAAAATACATGAATTATTTTCAACCAAGTAGTTGAATTTTCAACTGAAAACAGATAAATTTTCAATAAAAAATGGAAGAGTTGAATTTTCAGTTAAAAAAAGTTAATTTTCAACAAAATTTTTTTTTAAACTGAATTAATTAATTTTTACCTGAAAAGAATCCTAAACCGATAAAATGAATTTTAAAGAAATTAGTTTAGCTTTGAACCAAGTATTCAAACAAAACAGAATAATATTTAACCAAACAGTTAAATTTTAACCAAAAAAGAAGAAACTACTACTAAGAGGCGAATTTTCAAAACAAAAAAAAAAAAAATTTTTAACAAGAGTTGAATTTTCAACCCATAAATATGAATTTTCAACGAAGAAGATTAATTTTCTACGGAAAATTTTCAACTGAAAATAGAATAATTCAGTATTCAGTAAAAAATTATTTTTAAGGAGAAAAAGAAACAAATTTTCAATCAAAGAGATGAATCTTCAACAAAAAAATTAATTCTTGACAAAGTAGTTCAACTTTTAACCAAGTAGTTAAATTTTTAACTAAAGAAGATTTTAATTTTTAATTTAAAACAGTTGAATTCAAAACAGAATAATTTTCAACCAAAAATTTGCATTTTTAATGAAAAAAGATCTTTCACTCAATAAGGAAAAAAATCAACCAACTTTGTCAATTTTCTACAAAACGGTTGAATTTTTCACCCAAAAATATGAATATTTAACAATAAAACTTAATTTCAATCAAATAGTTGAATTTTCTACCAAAGTAGTTGAATCTTCAACCCAAAAAATGAATTTTTAACAAAGTAGTTCAACTTTCAACCAAGGAGTTGCAATTTTAACAATAAAAAATGAATTTTTAACAAAAATGAAATGAAAATTTCATAATGAATTTTTAATTAATCACTTTTCAACCAAGAAGCTTAATTTTCAACAACAAAAACAAAATGTCAATCAAAGAGATTACTTTTTATATGAAATGATGAATCTTAAACAAAAAATTAATTTTTAACGAAGTAGTTAAGCTTTCAACCATGTAGTTGAATTTTTAACCAAAAAATATCAACTTTCAACCAAAAATGTAATAGTTGAATTCCCGATCAAAAGGATGAATTTTCGACTAGAGATTAATTTGCTACCGAAAATGAAGAATTTTTAACAAAATACATGAGTTTTCAATCAAGTAATATAATTTCCAACTGAAAAGGATAAATTTTCAACCATAAGAGACTATTTTTCAACGAAATAGTTGAATCCTCAAACAAAACAGAATAATTTTCAACCAAAAATTTGCATTTTTAATGAAAAAAGATTTTTTACTCAATAAGGAAAAAAAATCAAACAAGTTGTTGAATCTTCTACAAAACAGTTGAATTTTCAACCCAAAAATATGAATTGTCAACAAAATAGTTTAATTTCAACCAAATAGTTGAATTTTCTTTCAGAGTAGTTGAATCTTCAGCCCAAAATTGAATTTTTAACAAATTAGTTCAATTTTCAACCAAGGAGTTGCAGTTTTAACAAAAAAATGAATTTTTAACGAAAAATGTAATAAATCACTTTTTAATCAAGAAGCTTAATTTTCAAGAACAAAAACAAAATGTCAATCAAAGAGATGAATTTTTATATAAAATGATGCCTCTTAAACAAAAAATTAATTTTTATCGAAGTAGTTAAACTTTCAACCAAGTAGTTGAATTTTTAAGCAAAAAATATCAACTTTAAAAAAAAATGTAATAGTTGAATTTTCGACCAAAAAGATGACTTTTCGACTAAGATATTAATTTTCTACCGAAAATGACGAATTTTCAGTAACATACATCAGTTTTCAATCAAGTAATTGAATTTCCAACTGAAAAGAATAAATTTTCAACCAGAAAAGACTATTTTTCAAACAAATAGTTAAATCCTTAAACAAAATAGAATAATTTTCAAACAAACGTTTATATCTTTCATCAAAAAAGATTTTTCAGTCAATAAAGAAAAAAAATCAACCAAGTTGTTGAATCCTCTACAAAACAGTTGAATTTTTAACCCAAAAATATGAATTTTTAACAAAATTGTTTAATTTCAACCAAATAGTTGAATTTTCTACCAAAGTAGTCGAATCTTCAGCTCAAAATTGAATTTTTAACAAAGTAGTTCAACTTTCAACAAAAAATGTAATAGTTGAGTTTCCGACCAAAAAGATGAATTTTCGACTAAAAGATTAATTTTCTACCAAAAATGACGAATTTTTAACAATATGCATGAGTTTTCTATCAAGTAATTGAATTTCCGACTGAAAAGGATAAATTTTCAACCATAAAAGACTATTTTTCAACGAAATAGTTGAATCCTCAAACAAAATAGAATAATTTTCAACCAAACGTTTATATTTTTCATTAAAAAAAGATTTTTCAGTCAATAAAGACAAAAAATCAACCAAGTTGTTGAATCTTCTACAAAACAGTTGAATTTTTAACCCAAAAATATGAATTTTCAACAAAATAGTTTAATTTCAACCAAATAGTTGAATTTTCTACCAAAGTAGTTGAATCTTCAGCCCAAAAAATGAATTTTTAACAAAGTAGTTCAACTTTCAACCAAGTAGTTGACAAAAAATGTAAGAGTTGATTTTCCGACCAAAAAGATGAATTTTCGACTAAAAGATTAATTTTCTACCAAAAATGACGAATTTTTAACACTTTTTATACTCAAATCCTTTAAAATTTCAGTTATTTTAAGTAAATTTAAATGATTAAAAAAATTAATAACTTTTAAATTGTCAATTATATTTTCCAAAATTCAATCAATTAAATTTGAATTGCAAAATTAAAACCTATGAAAGGTAAAAATAATATATTGAGCGTTCAACCTGAAAATTCAG
>JAABKJ010003370.1:0-26092 GCA_011634705.1 Andricus grossulariae | reverse complement strand
ACACATCACTACTTTCCAACCGAGCAATTCACGCCTACCCCGAAAGGGAAACGGCTTAATGATATAATAATAATAACTTGTGGGTGAAAACTTTTGTTGTGCCAACCGCATTGCAGCTAAATAAACGGGCTTTCGTCTGGAAAAGGCGCGCGCGCACATTGAATTAACGGATGATAGTACCTGCTCAAGCTGGTTTAGAAGCGAGGTACTCGCATGATTGCATCAAGCGCTCTTGAAAGCGAGTTCGTCGCAGGGAAACGTGATTCACCGGCGTACCTGATAGGTGTACTCTCGTTCGACTGGTTTTACTTAACGAGTCGTACTCTCGATTTCGAGGAGGGCAGAAACTACTGTTTGCCAACCCATCAAACGGGTTTGCAGCTTCTCGCCGTTTAACGTTTGCTTGACCTGGATTAGTTCACCGACTATCAAATAACCAAACTTCAGGCTTGCCCACGTGTTTAAGATCCATTCGAATACTTGTTGCCACCTTTAGAATCTGCCATCTAATAACTCCACTTGATTTGATAGGTATGGTTGTTGTGAAACGGATGATGAAGCAAGAATATAGTACTATGGTCGGAAGACCGCTTGTTAGTTTTTCGGAACGAGGTACAGAAAATCGTTTCCATGGCCACGCGATGCTTCCGACGGTGAGAAGAACTTGTAATTTCTTGTTCAGGAAGGTAAGTTAACTTGTATCACCATAGTGTGGTCCGTAGATCGTGTAAACATTTTGCCTCGCGTGAAAAATCCAAATTATGAGGTATCTACGGTTCAACACTTTGGGTATATTGCTAGAAAAGTTTTAGTATAAAAAAAGTTGATCTTAAAAGCTTGGTCTGTTGGAAGGAAATAAAAGATCATTTTCCTTTCAATCTTAGATGGACAAAAGGAGGACGATAAGGGAAGAATTATATAATTAGAGTCCTCTGAAGAGATAATCAGATTGTGCATAGGAGGATTCCTCCTTAAGTGCAGGCCGTTATCTAAATGAGGCTCATAAGCTTGAAAAGCCTTGCGAGCTTAGCATGAACGTTTTGTACATTTTTGCATCGGTGTGGACCATTAACTTTGAATTTCTTAGTTTCCAGGTTAAGAAAGACTCTCGAAGGAATTCTTTGGTGGTCAATGAGATCTGAAGGATAGAGTACATAAAATTTCCATTACAATCTGCGAATGATATGGATGGTTGGGTAAACCAATCGCAATTTAAATGCTATCAAATCACGCAAATGGGATAATCCATATTCCGCTTCATGCTAGACTGCTCCTTAAAGAGCAAATCCTGCGGATTTCTTTCTTTCGTAGACTGCTTGGGGAAATAAGACGAGGTGGAATGGTAGAAAAGCTGGGATACGAGTATAAGGAAGGATCTGTAGAAGAAGGAACTTGGGAAGAACCCTTATAAGGAAGAGACCCTGGAAAGAAGGGGGTGTCCTTCCTTGAGCCCTTGTAGGATTGTCTCTTCTACTGGTTCTTCGACGCGAATAAGAAACAAATATAGCATCGTGAGAAAAATAGAGGGTGTTTTGCATTGTTCCACATTGTTGCACATTGTTCCACATTGTGCTGCAATAGAGTGAAACCAGGCAAGCTTCAGCGTGAAACGGTTTCACGATATAGATTCGCGTATGTCGAGTTAGTTAGTCGCTGTTAAGGGCTTCCCCTCCTTTTCTGGATTCTCTTTGGCCTCCTCTTCATCCTTTTCTTCCTCTTCCATCCTGAGTGCGCTGCCGTGCGTGACTCAAGGTCACCAACTCACGCAGCACTTACGAGTTGCATTCGCTTCTTTATACATGTTTGTATGGCAGGTACTGCAAGGGATAATAATTCTTAAAAGTAACTCTGGATTCATGAAGGGAAATGTACTGTAAGAATTGTTTAAAGTTTAAACTGATTGTCTCTAATTCAGTGCAGGATGAAAAGACTTTCTGCGGCTGAGCCTCTGAAAGGTATTGAAAGCTTTTTAATTGATTTAATCAGCATGTTTATGCTGCCACTCAGTTGAGTGCTGTACGCACTGTGTCTACTCATCGTAATTCCCTATCTTTGAGGCTTACGATTTCGCAGAAAGCTTTAATTAGCGTTACTGCCGAGCGTGACTTTCGATTTCTGTTCTGCCTGTCTGCCTTTAAGGAACTTGTTTTCGGGCAGGTCTTGTTATGATTTTGTACAAATCTTTTTCTATCTCTTTGTCAGATGTTTCCAGGGTTTTTTGTTTCAGTAAAAAAACATATCCAATCATTTTAAATGTCATTTGATATTATATGAATTAATGTGAAATGGAAGTAAAGAAATTTTACGTTTGAAGCCTTCAATATAGAAAAAATTTAATTTTCAAGATTCTGAAATTTAACCCTTCAAGATTCAGTAGAGAAATTTTGGAGTTTGAATTATGTGCTTCTAATTCTAGATTGTTGAATTTTAAAAACTAATTCTAAAATCGTTTTATTTTCAAGGCTGAACCAGTTTAATTAGTCTCTTAATTTTTAATTGTTTAATTTTGAACTTTCATAAGTTGAAAATGTACAATTTTGAATGTTCACTTCAAGCTTGCAGCCGAGTCATTTTTTTAATTTTGGAAGAGTTAAAATTCAAATACTTATATTAAAATACGTATACACAAAATTGTTAAGTTTCAAATTTCTTAATTGAGAAATTAAGGCCTTAATAGTTAAAGAATTGTTTAATTTATAACTTGATAAATTTAATAATTTAAACTATAAAGTGTTTGAAATTTAACATATGTTATTTGACCGATTTCTATAGATTTAATATCTTTCTTTTTAATTAAAAGCATTAATAGTTGAAATCGTAATTTGAATCCTTTGAATATTGAAATAAAATAACCTTTTAAGATTATGTGTATTTCTTTCAAATCGCAATCCTTAATGTTAATAGTTGCATTGTTTTAATTTTGAATGTAATCTTCAAAATTGAATAATTATTATTTTTTGCAAATCAATCAAAATAAAATTATTTCAGACTAATTTTTTTTAATTAGACAATTAAGCACAGCAATATAAAAATTGTAATTTTGGTATAAAAATGTATAATTTTTGTCAGTGTCCGAATAACAGCAAAAATTTGTAGTTTCAAGTAAATTTTTTTTGCATTGTTTTTTAAGACATTGTAGAAAATTTCAACCTAATCCTACTAAAATAAAAAAAATGCTATTATCCGAAGACTTTTACAAATTTCCACAAGTAATTATGAATTTGTACAAAAAAATACAATTCTCATATTATTTTGCTTCACTGTAATTTATAGTATTTTAGTGTGAAAATACATTTCCACCACGGAAGCAAGTACAATTTAGAATTAAAAGCTTTAATAGTTAAATAATTAAATTGAAAACGTACAATATTGAATAATTGAAGATTTTTAAATTTTTTAATGAGAAAATGTCAATCTCTCAATCTTGTACAATCTCAAATAGAAACTTGATTGCTTAGCAATTTCCAGAGCTTTTTTTTAATCTACCCAATTTTTATTTTCCTATATGTTTGAATTATTGTTATGTTTCAAGAATTTACTTCGAATTCGCACATCATTGAACTCTTCTTTTTCGAATGCTGTCAAATTATAAATGGTTTACATTTGAAGGTTTGAATTTGACAATTTAACTATGTGCTTCGAAATTAAATTGAATGAAATTCCTATTATACCCCAAAAAGTGTAGACACCGCAGATTGTAATTTCCAGTCTGAACCATTACTTTCTTCTTTATTTTTTCGGATTAGGGTTCTAAAATGTAAGAAATCTCGACTGAGTGTGAGAGTAGAATTATTTAAGCGGAATCACGCGAAAACGCTAGTCGGCGGTGGAGAAGACTTGGGCAATTAGTATAATTTGCAGCAAAAGAAATACGAAAGAGGGAAAGAAACGGTCCAATGGGTGTTCGTTGCTAAGACTAAACCTGTATCTCCGCTCGAGACGAGATGATCGTTGTCGGACGGAGGGGAATTCGGGGTGAGAAGAAGGGCGGTTTAATGAGACATCTTTATGTAGGTTGGCAAATGCGAGCTATACTCTGGGATTGCCAACCTTAACAATCGCGTTGACTTAAACGCTCCCGTTTCGACGTCAAAACGTGGGTGTTCGGATTCCTATCTCATCATCATCATTCGACCTTATTTACATGCAGGCAATATTATCTCAATCTCACTAACGAACCTCGTCCAATAGTCGCTTGACCCAATTTTCATCACTGATCAAACCTGAGTCTTTGATCAATCAATTTCTGGATGCTAGGATTATCAGAATGAATCTGGGTTTATTTATAGAAAATAGGTTAACATTGGACAGTGATCAACTGACAGCGAAGGGAGGACACAGTGTACTATTGAAGCGATACGATTCCGGCGGAATGTTTTGGTGGCCTATAAATCCCGAGGGGAGCGTGCCGTATAATAGAATCACGGAATTCTCGATGGAATAGAATCGGCTTGTTATTAGCACGTCCACACATAACTTGGATTCAGCTATCTGTGCGGCCAGTCGCTTTGGTAGTAGCGGCCAATGCTCAGGATATTTATGGCTAGCGACTTATGTCCCATCGCGTCCAACAATTTCGCATCTGACAAAGCAAAGGAATCGATGAACTTGAGTAAGAAAGGCTTTTAAGTCGCCGACTTGTCTAAATTTATGGTCACTCACTTATGTTGCAAACATTAACTGACTGCACGACTTTATATCCACTTCCCAGGAAGAGTGCCGGGGTGATGGTTACGAGGTTTTTTATCAATTGATTCGTGGGGAGCATTTGGGTTTATGGTTCATCATCGTTTTATTGGGGTTTATCTTCTTTATGCTGTACTAGACTTATAAAACTGTTGACGATTTAGCAAACTGCGTGGATATAATTACTATGTCCGGATAATAGATTTGGCAGATGAAAATTTATGTCTTAGAGATGGTAGGCAAGCTAATTGGGTTAATGAAGTCGTGTGGATCTAGGTATATTATGATGAGATTTCCCTCATTCAAATGTTCTTCATTGATAGGATCATTAATCTGGCTGTCAGAATTATGATGGAAGGATACAAATCTAGAAGCTAAAGGATGTTTTCAGCGATTAGTTTTGTTAGTGGAAATCCTGGCAAAATAGTAGCATGAACCAGTATCTGCTGGCATGATTTTTTCAAGAGGGCTCCATAAATATCCTTATGGGCTAGTAGTAAAGTAAGTTGTTGCAACAACTTACTTGTGCCTTTATTTCGTTTTCCTCTTCTGTGCTGGGTTAGAGAGTCCCTCATTCTCAGCGTGTGAACGGGAGTTAAGGACGCCCGGAGCAATTTTCACATTTGATGTAAGTATTTTATGGTCGATTGAGCGCCACTGGTGCGAACGAACGAGATTCTTGTGTAGAAGGAACGATATGGGGTAGTATGGTATGGTATGGTATGGTATGGTATAGCAGGGTATATAGTTCGTACGTAGGTACAAGAAGCAACTTTCGAGTTATGCTCTGATCGTTACTATAGCCGTGTCAAGGTACACACTCGTGCGCAAACAAACACGTGCATGATACTCGCACCTACAAGGTTTAACACAACCCCACTTGATATCCCTTTTTGTCTATAGGCTGGTCGTCTCGCTTTTGTAATAAAACGATTTACTGTGAGATGCAAGGATGCTACAAACTCCAGCCACCTGGTCACAGATAACTTCATTCCGATCAGATAGATTGCTAGATAAAATTTTCGGAAAAATTTCTTTCAAATTTTCAGAATTTGTCAATTAGTGGACTAATTGATCTTCTAGAGTCTAGAGTGCTAACTTGTTTGCCTTCTGGGAATTCAGAATTGCAAATTACTATCGGCAATCCTCTAATTATGGCGCTTATTCATTAGCCGTTAATTATGTTATTCGAGCACTTGGTTATACGGCTATTTGTTTCATAGAGTTATTCTGCCTGATTTATAGCTGAGTTAGGGTGACCATATTGAGAGAGTCCATTATTAAAACTGCAGTTTGTTAATGAAATTAGTCCGAAATTTATAAAATTGATAGAATTGTTTTAAAAGCAGGATGATCAAATCGGAGGGACTATAGTTTTAAGTCAATAGCGTGAAAGATAAGTGGCCTACCTAACGAGACGGGAAATCGTCATAGGTGACGTTAAAGTCTAGAGCAAGTCTGTAAATGTTGGTGCAAAGCGATAATCATTCGATTCCTCGGTGAGACCAAAGTCGGCGCGCCATAACGAGACTGGCTAAGAACCCCCTTGGCGACGCTCGTGAATCACGTGATCGATGCGCAATGACCCTTTGTTAAGTCCGTCGAAGAAGGCCAGTTTGATGCCATAATGGCCGGGTTTCCCTGTGTAACGTGTCAGACCTGCAGACGTTCTGCTGCAATTTATGGCTACAAAGATTCTGCACACTACCTTCCCAGTAAGTGAGATAACACGAACTATCTTAGCCAAGTCAGGAGAAACTCACTCAATGACTAGAGGAGAATAAAATGGAATACAATAAAATGAAATTGCATATCCGGCTCGAAGGACCAAACTGGTAATCTTGAAGAATCGGATTGTAAATAATTTATTATTCAATCCCGTTCTCTCGGGTGAAGATTGGATAGACTAGAGAGAAATTCATTTCGTATGAATGAGCTTAACCAGGAGTTACCTGAAGAAGTGGGCACCAGAGAGTCTGACTTGAATAGATCCCATTGTTCGTCAAATCATCCAAAGGGCAGTACGGTAATACAGTGTTTCCATTTGAAAATAAATGAATTGTAAAACAATTTCACGGTAATGTGCGATGCGCCTAGAGCGAATCAATTCTTTGCACGTGGACGAAATGCCGCGAGTCTTTATCGTCCGTTACAATTAAACTCGTAAATCTGCAGACTAACGGCCCTGTTACGCGAGATCGGTGTAACGCCGAACAATAAAGATAAACGTAAACATAACATATGTAACGACATAAAGCTGACATAAATTTAATTTAACGATGCGTGGGGCATAATGCCCCGTCTCTGCACGTTGACTGGGTCTCGGTTCAGGGCCCTACGAGGACGCATATGTGTGTATAATGTGAACTTGGCGAGTACCCTCGTAACCAACGACCATGCCACGACTGCCAATTTCTGTCCGGTCTTATATGAGCACTTGAAGCGAGTCTTCGAGAGATAAGTAACGGGTTGAACATGGTAATATAGCACGAAGATAATGTGATTTACTATCTAAAGAGATCCGCAAGAAATCGCGACGATTCTCTTGATTGCAACGTCCTACGGGATTCAGGACATGCAAATACTTTATTTTCTGTCATGTGGGAATGGAGGCAGGAAAGCAAGGCTAGGGATGATTAATGGACTTATGATGATGTTGGAATAAATTTATTTCTTGGCGTGAACTACTCTTTGTGCCAATACATATTTTGAATTTGTTAGATTCTTCTTTGAGATGATAGAACTACTTTAAAAACCATAAATCGAAATCTAATCACTATGAAGTTAACTTTCGAGCTTCAAAAATCAGCATAAAAGTAATTGGACCCCCATATTTTGCACTCAGTTTATTTCGTAATATCGAAAAAGCGACCGTGTTAAGGGGATCGTTTACCTAACGAAGTGTTCTTTTTGGATGCAACCTTTCTACCGAAAGAGCCTTCTAAAATCGCTGGAATCCAGTTCATAAATTATTGTGTTATAGAAGCGTGGTGGGAGGAGGTAATCCCCTTTATTCCTTGCCGTTTACCGCCGTCGTAAATCACATTGACGTTTAGGTTGATTGAAAAAGTTATCTATTTGTAAAAAAAAGACGAAAACAAAGGGCTATTATTCTTTTAATTGTCTTGTTCCATGTGCCTGACCGCAAACATTTATTTTTCAGGTGGCGACGCGACCTTGGAGCCCCAACCAGGGCAAAGTTCGAGAGATGACGAAGCTCTGCAACCACAAGAGGAAACTCCTAATGCCCGCAAGTGCAGCCAGTCCGGTTGCATCTACAACCCCAATTGTTTCATCATCGACGGCACCAGCTGGACCTGTGATTCCTAATGTTCATGCCTCTGCCGATTCCCCAACTTCCATAGATAAAACGAAATCAGGTAATTATCTTAATGTTTCCTAATCCCTGATTGTTTATCGGATAAGTCAGAAAATGCCGAGGCTCTAATTTCAGTTTGCTGGAATCGCAACTCCAAGATTAAGACTTAAGTTTTCTCCTCGGCAACTTAGTTAGAGGAAAAGTACGTTAGAAGAGAACAAAGATAAGAAAAGAGACCAGTGCGGCGATGAAACTCTGGTAAAAGTGTCCGGGTTTCTCGTCCACCCCTGTAATAACGTTACGAAGCGATGAAAGTTTAATACTGCTCTCACGGAAATTTAATATCCTTTTGCTCCTCTTATTTTTCTTCGTTACCCCGCAGTTAGAATTATGGATGATGAATAGGTCGTGGAGAAAAGTGAAGCCAGAAGGGGGAAAGAAAAGGAGGTTTCCAGAATGAGTTCGAATTGCTCTGCGACTTGAAATGAAACGAGGGAAGCTCCTTGCCTGGAAGATGGGACAAGTCAATTAACCAAAACGTTAACCTTGCTCAAAAGCCACCATGGAAGCTCGTAAATAGCAGCAAAGTCGACAAAGCAGCTTTCGCTTTGGGAGAAACATTAGATCCAATCATTTGCACGATGAGGTATCATTTTATCGCCTCTGGGATTTAACTTATCTGAGTTCTAATTTAATTAAAAATTTGATGGGAAACTGCAAACATCTTGATTCATCTGAGGACAAAGTAAAAAAATACTACTGTTACCAGTTCATCTCTCCAAGAGATTCTTCGTCTTGGCTGCCCACTCGCGAAGTAAAGAATGGGCCCTAGAAAAGTTGGAAGTGGGTTTCGTCTTTCGCTGAAAGATAAGAAAACTGTTGCTCACTTCCATTGTCAAATATCGACAAACATTCGTTTCTCAAAGCTTCTCGTGCAAGTACCTCCTTTTATCCCATGAACTTCCAACTTCTGAAATACGCTCGTTATACTTATCGCGACGAACTTTTAGATCGGTCCAGCAGGATGTATTACCGAACTTTTCCTCTGAAATCTGGCGGGGTATAATGGTCCAGGCATTTATTCACCATCGGCGGTACGTGTGCCAACTTTTACTGGAGAAAGACCAAAAGTTTCAGTTGAAAGGGGTTCGGACGACGAAGAAAGAGAAAGAGAGGAAGCGTAATCATTAGGAAAAAGTCGCTGGGAAGAAAAACGAGGAGATTGCGGTATTAGCAGCGGCTCTTGCGGTGGCAGCGTCGGCATCGTCGACGACGGCGTCACCCTCATCCTTCCAGTCTTCTCTTCAACCTCCATTCTACGACCCAATCCACTCTTCTTTTTCTCTTTTCATGGATCTATTAAACTAGCAAAAATAATATATAAACTCGAGTCTTTGAACATAAAATTACGTCTTTGCATTTTACATAATCCCGTAACCGGATCATTTTATCGACTTCTAACCATTTGATATTTTTCATTTTATTAACTAACTACAAAAATAACTGTTCCATCCTAGGTTACAGCTGTTTTGTAGAGTGGATAATTACCGTTCCCGGTGGAATGTACCGACTTGAGTAGAGTTTTTATATCAAAAAAGCACCGTTCTTCGCATTAGGTCTTCAGCATTGTATTTCTGAGATTACGTACTGGAAAGACCATTTGAAATAGATGCACTGCGGTCGTGCGACTCGTGCGTCGTGACTCTCGCGATCAATCACTTGAGAAAGAAGAAGAGGGGAAAGAGAGAACCTCATAGTGCGCAAGACCGTTTAAGGATACCGGCACTGCATTCGCGCTCTCCCTCCAGTACTTCTGCAATGTCGTGACTCTGCTGCGCCATCGCCTGAATTGTGATTCACTGCCATTTTCCCTTCCGTACTCGAGCCTTTCCACCCAAGATTCCTGTTGTTATTCCGCTGATGTTTACCCTTCCAAATTCCCCCATAGTCGACTACAGAGTGATTAAACACTTTACGATGCCAACATTTTGAGGAAAAATGTCCATTACTCTGCCCTCGTTGCGGGTTATGCCACTTATTTTTCTATTATGCAGATCTATCTTGGAATCTGCGTTCTTCATTTCCTCATGAATATTTATCTCGCATTAATCTTCCACTGATGGTGACCCATCGCCGATGAAAATATGTACGTCTGAAGCTGGCTGGATTAATTCCAGTATGCGGGGAATTTGATACCCGTTTCCGTCAACCCTCCTTTTCCTTTCCAGCAAATCGACGACAAGAAACTCAATGGGAGAAGTTATCCGGACTTTGATTGCTGTTGGAATTCTCGGAAAACAAGAGTTGATTTAGGAGAAACTTTCAGGGATATTTCATTATAATCAAGGCAATTTGTAAGCTGTATTATTGGTTTAAGAACTGACGGAAAGTCAAACCACTTCAGATGAAGAAGAATTTCTACGTCATGGAAAACAGGATTGTTACTTTATGATTTATGGATGCTCTATTTATAGGTTTTCTATTCTATTCTCCCTGATCGTAATTCCCATAACCTGAGCATCATTGCAAACTCACCACTCCAACCGACTTATCATCATTTAAGAATTTATCAAGCTCAGCATTTTAAAGATCGCTCACTTTGACGTGAAGACCTATTTATCTCCAGAGCGCTTTACTTTATCACAGATAGCAGGTTGTCAGAACAAACCTGTAAGGAGAATATCTTGAGTAGGGAATTTCCACACCCCTTCTTGACGGCGCTTCATCCCCAAGAAAAGTTCCGCAGAAGGTGACCAATCGGCCGGCTCGTGTCTTCTTATCGCACCGACGATCAATAAGTCCCGGGAGGAGGAAAGAATCCACTCACTATTCGCTACCACACCGCGAACAGCGGAGGTGGTGGCGAAGGCGGTGGCGGTAGACACGTTGATAAGGGTTAATTTCATACGAGGATATGAGCACTATTGAACCTTATGAAGTTGGGCTGCAAACAGTGGAAGAAGGAGTAAAGCAGTGTGAGAGAAAGAGGGTAGAAGAGGGATTTACGTCGTCCTGCTACTGTCCGATTTTGATTCCTGCGCGCGCCCTTTGCGACTGCGCAAAGCTATCACCAACTCTCAGTCTACGCACTGACTCTTCATAGGAACCTCTCAAACTGGATGCTTCACGAGATTGGAATTCTAGGATTTGCAGAAACACAAACAATGTTTATCTCTCCATTTCAGTTTGCTGATTCAAGATTTTCATCAATCTTATGCTTTGATTGCATCTCAGGGAAGCTAACTGGTCTCTGACCACAGACCCCTAATTCCAAAATGATAAGTGTATTTCGTGATGATGGATGGTTTCTAAAAGAGGGGCAACAGGTCAAACTGAATAAAGACATTGTAGTAAAAGAGATGATGCTTTGACTCCATAGGTCGTTTACACAAATATCTTTTATTACACTTTATCACAGTTTGGCAAACCTAAATGGTTATTTAAATAAGTACCTCAGTGAATTTTAAAAGCAGAAAGCAGTTATTATAATAAAAGAAATGAGTTTCATTTAATACTACTCTAAAAGGCTTTCGGCTGAGAAACATCAGTAAAAGCTTCTGAATCATAGATTGGCAACATTTCCGCTCTTTAACGATCTATAATGGGTGCAGGAAGCGTCTACAAAGATGACAATTCCCTTAAAAGCCTCGAGTTTATGGCAACGGAAGCCTGGAAAGTAAGGGCTTTTATACTGTACTAACGGAGAGATTCATTAGTGTCTTGGGTTATCTCGTCCCCGGCTCTACCTCCCGTCAGAGAATAATTATCTACTCTATGCTCACAGATAAAAGATCCCTATTAAAAACTTCCCTTTGTATCCACTTTTTTTTGTCGAGATCATTTTAAAACGTTAAACACTTTTATCGCTTCTAGGGATCTAAGTTGAAATGCTTACACTTATTACCTTCAACGACTTTAAATTGTGATTACGTGATTCTAACAATACTCTTCTTTTTCAGATGGCTTTAGCAAAAAGAAGAAGAGGAAAATGGGTGGCATAGGGTCTCTTTATCCAGGAGCACCAGTGCGCTTCCGAAGCATGGGTCTGGACCAATCAGCCCCAAGCTCAGGTGACGAGTTCAGCGAGAAATCTCAGTTCGCCAACCAAATAGGTTCTACAGTCAACACCAGCGGACCCTCATTCCTTGAAGATCCCAGTGGATATCTCGCACAGCAGACTGCTCTTTTGAACAGCACGATATCCAGGCAGACTGGCGTCAGTAGCTCTCAGGTCACGATACTCAACAACTCCAAAGTGCCACAGTCATCTCCTGGCATGCATGTGCCCAACAACGTTTATCTTCCACAACCAAAGCCTTCCTCTATCACTAGTCCCACCAGTACAAGATGTTGCGACATGTACGACAACAGCTACTCTTCTCGAGTCTACAGCTCGATGAAGAATAATCCCACGTCGCCAGTTGCTGTGCACAGCAGCATGACTCCGACTTCGGGGAGTAACACCAGTGATTCCGATTCTTCACAGCGTTGTGTCACTAGTGCCGACGCTCAGTCCTCTCAGGATCTCTACAAGCACCATAACCGACAGTACATGCTACATTCCGACCAATCCGAAGACCCTGTGATCTCTTCAACCTTCAGTGAGAAGTTCTCCAACCAGCAGCCAGACTCGAGACCGATTCAGGGTGGAACCGTTAGCACAAGTCACGGATCGCCGATCGGCACGAACAGTCCCGCAAACTCGGACACGCCGACCTCTTCTTCAGCCTCCTGCACTTCACAACCCGCGACTCCACAGAGTCTTATCTCCTCACAGCCATCTACCCCTCGCAGTTACTCCCAGCCTCCCACGCCGCATTCGCTTTCCAATTCAGGTCATGCTCCTCAATCTTTAACTCCTCAAGCCATGACTCCACAGACCTTGACTCCCCAAGGACAACAGCCATCTCAGTCTTCGATCGGCAGTACCAACGGTCAAGAACACCGATCAACAACTTTCAACCAGATGTCCTCGAATGAAACTTCTCCTGCATATCAAACTTCCAATTACGCTCCCGTTTCGGAAGCACCTAAAAAGCAGGTTTCTAACACGAGGCTTGAAGGCTATCAGCCGCATCCTCATACGTTGCACTCCAACTCGAGGGTTCCATTGAACAGCTATAGTGCTTCGTCTGTTATAACTACAATGGCGAGTGGACACACAGTCAGTAGCAATACCATTACATCGGTTCTTGCAGGAAGGGCGAATACTGCGACCGTATCTGTAAATACGCCATCGGGCATTCCAAATTCAGCTATACCAAACATTCACTCGAGCAAGACTCAACATCAGGGTCAACAGTCTGCATCTGCGAACCTGCCATCGTCTTCGGCGGCTATGCATCATCAGAACTCCGTCCCGATTGTGCACAGTCAGCCGCCTTCGATGTCTGTTTCTAAATCACCCTTGGAGATGGTCCAGAGTGTCGTTAGTAGTATTCAAGTTCCTCAAGTAAGTGCCGCCTCGTTTCACCAACAACATCAACAGCATCATCAGCATCAACAGAATCATCACAATCAACAACAACATCACAATCAACAGCAACATCACAATCAACAGCATCATCACAATCAGCAGTCCAATGTCCAAGTTCACAACGTATTAACTTCCGGAGGGATATTAAAACACTCACCTGGTTCGAGTTTGCCGCCAGGTCACATTCTAGTTTCTAGTGGTGGACAACTCATCATGGCTAGCAATGGTTCTGGAATTGGAGGCGTCATGGCACCGCCACCTCCGAAGATAATCTCGAACGCCAGTTCCATGCCTCCTTTGTCAGTCTCGCCGATGGTAACCAACGTCACTGGAACCGTTAGTCAAGTCATTCCAGCAGTAGGAGTTGCACAACAGGTCCTCGGGCAACCAACCGTACTCGTAAACACCACGATTCAAACACCCGTACTCATTCAACCTGGTGTCATGACTATGGACGGCATCAGTCAAAACGTTCAGATTCCACACCTCGCAGTCGCTACTGGAAACGTTTTACAAAATGCTCAGTCGATCTTGGATGCCAACCAGGACGTGGCAAGGAATCAGAACATTGTTAACCGACAACCTGGTTTGCTCTCTCCAGAGTCCGGGATGAGTAAGAAGAAGGTCTACAAGAAGAGAAAGGGCAACTCACAGACTGTGGCATCGATGCTACACATCGCTTCCTCGCAGCAGAATTCGGGTATGCTTATGCAATCGCAATCGAACTTTGCGCAGCAGAACTTCCAGACTCAGAGTTTAGGAGGACCGATGCTGCAGGCGCTGACTATCGTACCTGGGAAAGGCGGAGCTCCTGCGCAACTAGTCATGAACGGACAGACGGGCGCGACTTCGCAGTTCAATACGCAACAGATCATCACAAATCCTCAAACGCATCAGCAGATTAATTTGCTGCAACCGGTTAATTTACTAAATGGCACCACTGGTATGGTGCAAAACTTCCCGACTATTCAACAGTTCATAGTGCCAGGTCTCGGGAGTATGGTGATGTCGGCTGATGGAACCGCAACCTTGTTGCAAGACACGGGTAACATGGGAATGCAGTTGCAAATCCAGAACGTGAATGGGCAGAATGTCTTGACCCCCGTGCAAAGTCACGGTGGGATCTTCAGTCCCAATCAAAGTATCCTTGCTGCTGGTCCAGCGGGAATGGTGATTAGGGCGCCACAGACAACAGGCGGGAAAATCATTCAACAACACAGTCCTGGTGCGCAGTTCCTTTCTCCGAACAGTGGGCAGTTCCTGGTGAATGGCACCACCTCCTTCAACAATCAGTTAAGTCCGATCCTCGCGAACGTGAGCCCCAATCAACAGGTGACATTCAACACCACTCAAGTGCGTCCTCAGAATATTCAAGGGCAACAAAAGTTCATTCAGATGAACGGGCAGACGCTGATGGTTCCTTGTGGGACAACGCAGAACATCGCGGTTTCTTCGTCACCGAACCATCAGAACACAACCTTCGTGCAGCAGAATACAACGATTGTGCAACAGCAGACGACAATGGTTTCTAATAATCAGATTCCTAACTTTCAGTCCACAGGCACGAACAACGGGCCGGGAGTCGATCAGATGAACCTGGATCATAATCAGTCTTACATCTTGAGCGCTGGAATGATTCAGGGGAAGTCCCCTTCGCCGAAAAGTACTGTCAATTCTCCATCATCAGACCAAGGAATGGATCAACAACAACAATTTGTCCTTGCCAGTAGTAGTACGACAGTTTTAGAGAAGTCAGCACAGCAGGGACAACTTTGTCCACTCATGGCGAGGCATTCGGTCTCTACACAGACTGCAGGAAATCAGGCGAATGTTGCACAGTCAGTGTTGATGAGGCAGGGATCGCCACCGGATACAACAACACATAGTCCGGGGAATAGTCAAAGATCCAATAGTCCGGCTGTGGATACTACAACTCACGGAGCTGCTTCACCTGCACCACCGATTACCACCAGACATCAGTCTTATTCCACGGTAAAATTGTTGTTTTTAAGGGTTTTTTTTTTTTGGTTCGGTAAGGTATCAGTGGGTTCTTTTAGTTATTGGGAAACAGTGATTGATGATTCTAATACAATAATCTATTTTGCAGCCGATGGTACATTGTGTATCCAGCAGCGAACCGGATTCTGGCGACGGGGCGCTGATGACCGACGACTGGCGGATTCAGGGCTCGGCGACGAAAGAAATTAGGCTAAGTCAACCAGCACATCACAGAAAGGCTTATGTTGAATCGACAGTTACGACTGGGATTCAGGTTGGTACCCATGTAGAACAGGGCACCCATCAACTAACTCTCATAGATATGCACCAGCCAGCCGATACGACACACCCTGAAAACACATACGTTGACTCACAAGAGCATATGGACACATCATCACCAAATCATTCCACTTATTCAGACACAATGGACCATTTACCTACGGAGGAACAACTAAATTCGAGTAAAGAAATCGGTGATATCTCGTTGGAGATCGGTGATAGTTCGATACCACTAGGGCAGAATCATTATCAACCTATCCTTTATAGTAATCACCAGTACGTTCCCGAGTTGTACCGACAGCAAACCTTATTGTCAGACCATGAATATTTTAACGCGCCTAGTCAACCTGAGAATTTTATCGGTCTCGAGAAAATGACAAGTGATCCACTTGATCTACAAGTTGATTTAAATTCGGATGATAATGTCGAACAAAAGGTATTGGAAGCTCAAAACTACGATGTTCCTTATTTTCCCGAGCACGGGGTTAACCAAAAAGTCCTGAGTTTGGGGATAGCAACGCCGGAACTCTATCCCCATCTTTATAATTATCGGTCTGACTCTAACGATATTGCTGTCGTTGATTATCAGTCTGATAATTTAAATTCTTATATTTACAATAACATTGCCTACGTCGATCAGCGCGATGACTACGAAGAGAGCGACTCTTCTTCTGAAGAATAGCGTTCGAACGTTCTCTTCGATTGGGCAAACTCACATTTACCAAATTATGAGTCCAGTGACGCCTGCATTTAATCCCAGTTTCAAATAACGCTGCGATAAAAGCCCCATGTTTTTCACGTGTTAATATTAAGTTTGTAATTAATTTGTATTTATAATTATTCGTATTTCACGTTCAAAGCGTGAAAGATATTATTAATCGTAATTATTATCATTATTATTTAAACGTATACATTGCAATAAATGTAACTCGTATCGACTAGTGTGTTAGACGGTGAATTCTAAATTTAATTATGACGAGAAAATAAATTCTTTACTGAAGATTATCCTTCTGATAATAATTCTTGATGATCGAACTAAATCCTTGCAACGAGCATGTGTAATCAGAGTTTGAGAACTGTTGAGTCCTTTAAAAATTCGAGTTGCATGCGATACGTGATAAATTCGAT
This sequence comes from Andricus grossulariae, assembly GCA_011634705.1. Classification (NCBI taxonomy): domain Eukaryota; kingdom Metazoa; phylum Arthropoda; class Insecta; order Hymenoptera; family Cynipidae; genus Andricus; species Andricus grossulariae. The sequence goes on along the minus strand of JAABKJ010003370.1, from coordinate 9,206 downwards.
GCCTCGATAAAAGACGTTGGAGACGTAACCGGAGATCAATTAAATATTTTAAATCATGAAGATTGCAGACAATATTAACTTGATCAATGAAGTTGTCTGCCTCATGTCCTATAAATTATATCAAATGTCGATGTGTCTAAATGACAAGGCTCTGTCTCGGGTGGCGCTGCGATTGGGAATGGTGGTTGACCATTTCGCTGTCTTGTGTCAAAAATTAGTACTAGAAAGAGTAGGTAGGATTGTAAAGATGCGTTTTAATATCTGCATTAAAGTGGTTTTTTTAATTGTTTTCTGGCGTTTGAAACAATTATTGAATAGTAAAAATAAGTCTTTTTACAGATTATGCCAAGAATGTGAATAATAGACGATTGGAATTAAAATATGAATTCTAACCTAACTTTAGGTCACATTGATAAATTAATTAAAAACTTCGAGTGCATGTTTGCTTCGAATTTAGTAATTTAAGATTACAGTGTGTTGGAATCTACCATAAATAGTACAATAATTGTTCTTTTTTTTTAATATCGTAATCAACCGATTTTTTCACTGTATGAGGATAGAAATTCCATCCGATAAACTTTGTTTTCGATATAGACTTATTTTTAGTACGCAATAATTACTTTAAAATCCATGAAAAATCGTAAAAACATATTTATGCACAAACTAAAATCTTTAAAATTCTACCTACTCTTTCTGATTATTGACACTAGATGGCGTATTACAGCATAACCATCCCAAAAATTGTATTTGAAACCGTTTATAAAGTTATTTTTTAGAATTAAAGAGCATTACATTCTTAACAAACGTAGGTAGACATATTTTTAATTTGTAACCTACTTTCTTTTTTTTTAAAGTTGCAAAAAATGTGAATTTTCAGAAAAAATATTTTTTTCTCAGCTCTTAACCCTTTTATATATTTGCAATCAGCATAGGTTACAACCTGAGCATTCAAAGAAAGCAAATAATTGGTTAATTTACAATTTTTTTGTTATGCACAAATTTTATGAATAAATGTACCATTTTATTACTTCTTTTACGAAAAAACAAAATTTTTGCCATTTAAAATTTATCAAAGTAGCTTTTGAGACTTACTAAACTACGTAAAATTGTTGATACTCAACTTTTAGCTTTAATGTAAATAATTAAAGTTAACAAATAGAATATTTTCATCCTCTTTTTGCGGAAACATTTTTTCCATGTTATATGTACAAAAATAGCTTACTATATTAACTAAACTGCACATTATTGTTATCACTCAATATTTAACTTAGTTATAAATAATTTAAATTAACAAATATAAAATTTGCATCCTTTTTTCGCGGAAAAAAATTGTTTGTTGTCTAAGATATGTCGAAGTTAGCTTATCAGACTTACTAAATGGAAACATATTGTCAATACTTAACATTTAGATTTGTTATAAATAATTTAAATAAACAAATAGAACATTTGCATCTTTTTTCGCGGAAACAATGTTTTGCAGTCTAATATGTATAGAATTCTTCTCTAAATAGTTTCTCTGACATAGTAAGCTTCAGAAAATTATTAAACCTTAAAATTTAGGTTTGTCGTAAATAGTTTAAGTTAACAAACTTAAAATTGTCTTCTTTTTTTCTCGAAATTCTTTTGAATCTTATACGTGTCGAACTATTTTATCAAAATTATTAGAATCCAGAAAATTCTTGATTTTAGTAAGTGTGATAAGCTATTTGCAAGGCTATATACAATTTTTCCATCATTTAGCTTATATTATTTTCATTAAAGCTAAGTGTCAAGTTTTAAGAATTTTCTGTAGTTTAGTAATTCTAAAACGCTATTTCGATAGATATTAGATGGAGAATCATTTTTCCCCGTAAAAAATGCATGACAGTTTTCTATTTGTTTACTTATATTATTTCTAATAAATGCTAAACGGTACATGACATCAATATTTTGTAGTTTAGTAAGCTGATAAGCTACTTCGATATAATTATATGAGAGAAAAAGCAATTTGTATCCACGAAAAAATGATAATTCTCTAAAACTGTTTTTTTTTTTAATAAAATTTCTTTTTAACAATAAAATCGTACAATAAGCAAATCATTTGCCTTTATATGCTCAGGTTGTAATTTGGAAAAATAATATTTTTGTTAAAAATTCACTTTTTTTTAGAAGTGTGTCCGATCGAATTTCCAATTCAAATTGGAACTCATTCGGGCACGTTTGGAACATTGGATTTTTGAAGTTAGGTTGAATTTGAAAAAAGTCAAAGCTACTGAAGTCACATTATAAGTATGATTTCTGTAAACCGAAATTTTTAATTTATTTTCGAAATATAACTGATGTGAAATATCGCTTCGTGCGTTTATTAATAATTCAGTGCTCTTTAATTAAAAAAAAACGTCCAAGTGAAGCCTCTAGACCTTTTTGAATAATAATTCCATATTTATACTCTGCTGTACGCCCTTCATAAGATAGAACCTTGTCAGTTTCAAAATTTTCGTTTCATTTTCTACGTCCAAATCGAGGCAAGGATGATTATATTAAAGCAGGGTTCATTGTGACCATGGCTCAGAAGAGACGCTCAAACGATTTTAGCATGCATTTATTGTAGTAAAAAGCTTGTGCCTGAGTTGAGTTGTATTTGACAGATCTATACGAAGCAAGCCGAAGGTGCGGTGAGCACTATGAGGTGCGAGGGTAAGGATGCCCTCGGCCGGGGAATCAAGCGAAAGCTGGACTCCATCCACTCAATGCATTCTACCCTGCATGAAGACCAGGATGGTCAGTATCGAATAGTAATTGAGTCGTTTATCGTACATTATTTATAATCTGCATCTGCTTCAGTCTTGAATGAATGCTAGCCTGTTTCTTTCTCGAAGTAAAGCAATAAACTTATTTCATCACCTGGAAATTTAAATTTCGCGCCACTAAATCCTAAAGGCACTTTTAAACATAACCTCTCACTTTCACCCCATTTTGGCGCGAAATTTATATTGCAAAACTGTAAATCTTGACTGAATATAGCTTAGCATTCTTTAGACTATAATATTATTTAGTGAATGCTTAGAAAAGTAGTTTGTAAAGTGATTTTTGCTAAAAGACCTTGTTAGCAAAATTTGTTTGTTTAATTTGTTTTATGATATTTGTTGCACGCTTTTGGGTTGAAAGTAACATTCCTCTGACCTTCTGCTTTCTGGGAACTTTGGTAGAATTAATCATTGTACGCATAAGTTTGCCTTATTCTGTTATTAATATGTACAGAAGCATGCTACTCAGGATTAAGATTCTCCCTCGAAGTTACCAGTAATAAAATTTTCTGCTTTTGCATCTACATACTGAAAAGCGACTTGGTATTCCGGTGGAACGTGCCGAATGGTTTGAAAGTATAATGCACACGTTTTCACCGAATGCATAAGCATTAGGATTGTGATTTTAAAGAGGGAAATTATAATACCGTATCGACCCACATACGTTTTTTTTTTTTTATTTTTTCACCCAGACAACACAGCCTGGAAATCTAAATTCAATTTTTAATTTTAATAGAGAATTTTTTTTGTGTTTTATCAATTTAGATTTATAATTTATTATCAGTAAAATTCTACAATAAGATACAAAAAAATCACAGCAGTTTTGTCTGGACAAAATACAAAATTGAAGAAAGCACCTTAGAATTAGAAAATCTGGGGCTTGCCGAAAATGCACATTTTCACCATATTAACACCATTATTTGGAAGCAGGTAAGTGAGTTGGAATTAAGGTGTCTTTATTGTTTCAAATAAGCAATTAAACATTAAAAATGCTTGGCAAAAAGATGATGTTAATATTAATAATATTAACGTACATGACTTACGTACACTCATACACTGTAAATAATTATCTAATTAATAATTGTTTGTTAATAATTGATTAATTGCCTTGACTAATTGGCTGTCAGGTTTGTTAATATATACTAAATACGTTTTCAAAATTGGTAGACCCACAAAGCAATTTGTCGGCGGGTGCAACTCGCTTGAATTATTTACCATTGCAGAGGAATGGGAATCATTTACTGTAAATAGAACGATTCAGATTTTCATCTTCTTTAATGATTGCATGACTTGCCCAATTTATAGCGATATATTTTTTGAGGCGTTCAAGAGAGAAAAAGTAGTAAGATTGCTTTTTAAGGCCATGTGACGAGTGGGTCACGTGACCGGCTTCCTACCTTACCGACACTTTCTTTTATTTGTAAAGTTATTTCCACACGAATGGCCACATCGAGTTGAAAATTTGGTATAATAAATAAGAAGTTCTAAGAAACCCGGCTCTGGTCCTAAATTTGTATAATTATCAAAAAAGTTTTTTTTTGTGAATAATTTTTTTTTGCTTCTTTCATAATTATAAAAATTTAGGACCAGAGCCGCGTTTCTTAGTCCTTCTTATTTATTATCCCAAATTTTCAACTCGATGTGGCTATTCATGTGAAAATAAGTTTACAAATAAAAAAAGTGTCGTTAAGGTCGGAAACCGGTCACGTGACCCACTCATCACATGGCCTTAAAGCAGAGTTTAAAAAAGAAAAAATTCGATAAAAATATTAATTTTGATTTCAATGCAGGCAAATAGAGTCTACTTATGAAAAGTTTAATTACCTGTAAGGCATCTGATCTTTTCTCCATCTTAGCTTGTCACCCGTAACTCTTTCCTTTCTTCTCATCATCATTTCACTTCTAGCGCTTCCTTGTCCTAGAATTACGTCCTCAAGCCTAGAACGAATATCGCTAGTAGCTGCGGCTTGCGCCGGAAGCCGTTTTAACGCCTTCTTCCCTTTATACTCAAAAGCTGCATTTGAAATACTTAAAACTTGAAGGAGGTTTAGAACACGCCTCAGGCTCAATTCTGAGCACCATTGGGCTAAAGCGGATTTCTCGAGAGATTTGAGAAGCCAGAGTGTACACATTAAAATGTGCCTGGTGGTTTCTGAACTAAGAGAAACTCTACACTGGGTGCCGGCTACTTCAGCGGAAGCTCCACCCGCAATGGCTAACGCCACACACTGAGTAATTGAACCTTGGTCATCAGTATAAAAGCTTTTGTCTTTTGAATCCCAGTGGTACAGTTGTGGCAGTGCATCCATTACAATATTTAAAAGTGGCAAATACAGTGCAGCAACTCTTGCCTTTGATGTGGGGTCCGAGTATCTTGGATCGATGTCGTGTAATCCCATCAAATACCGAATCGTACCAATCGCCTTGCTTTGCAGCATCGGATTTGGAATTTCTAGAGTGTTTGCTAGGTCGGAGAGAACCAGTGCGACAAGGAAGTGCTGTTGTCTGAATTCTTGGCTTAGTTCAGAAAAACGCGCTCGATCTCCAGGGACCATAGTAGATATAAAGCTACCAGAACTACCTGTCGAAGGACTGGGACTCGCAGGGGCCGATCCCGAGGTGTATCCCGTCCCGAAAGGCAGGTTTAATGCTACGTAGTGCTCATGAGTGCAAACGGTTCTCACAAGATCTAACTTCAACGCAAAGAGTGCAGCTGAATCCGGAATGTGCATGGACGCATCGGATAGAGAGCAACAACTCGCTTTCAGGAGCGATAGAACGAAACCTCTATCCATGAGTGAAAGTAGGTTAGCCAGAAAGTTTCCTAAACTCGACACTAGATTCAATGCCACTTTGTTGTCCTTTCCAGAACGGGAGATAATTTCTGATGTGAGGGCAGCCACAAGTGTTGCTACATCATCACAGAACTGTGGTGAAAACCTCATCTTCCTCGGCGACTTTAATGCACCTAAATCTGACAAAGTGATGGCCATAGATCGGACAATCAATTCCAAAAAAAACCACGAATGCACCATTGCGAGGTCGCGCGCTTGTCCCGTCGACACGACCCAGTGCAAAGCTAGTTCTTCGTACAAAAGCCTACACGACGAATGGCTGTTGGCAGAGGCTGACTGCTGGCGCATGGATGCTGTTCTGTCCAAACCGCGCGAATGTGTCTCCATCTCAATGTCTTCAATCGGTAAATCCGGATTGCTCTGAGCCCGAATAACACCAGTAATTTGTGGCACTGTCGGAAGAGAACACTGATAAGCGGTATACGTAGCCAAAAGTGCGTGACGTCCGTAAGTATCTAGTTGACCATCAGGAAGATTCGTTATGTTTCGAACTAGAAGTCCTATTGCTTCGAAAACTGTTGCGGCAACGTTCAATGGCTGCGAGGGCAACGTTGGTGGGCGTACAAGGATAGAAATCAATTGATCGAACACCTGAGGCATCGACCTTACAAGGGCTGAATTCGAGGCTCGCGCTAATTCGAGTAAAGCAGATTTCAATTCAGATTCCATTCCAGCTTCACCGATACGCGGAGGGACTTGACCTGTCTCCAATGAATCACACAATGACAGGAATCGATCAATATATTTGTCTTGTGGATGAACACTGGAAACAGGTTCTAAAATTAGAGTAAATACCCCACGATGTGCATCGACCCACCTAGTTCCTGGTAAAAGGACGTCTGGCGCGATATAAGAATAATTAGCAGGTGGAGGATCCAACATCGCTGGCAGACTAAATTCGCCGGATTGCAAATGTCCGTCTCTTAAAAGCGGCAGCCATGTATAAGCAACAGGTGTCTCGACGTGGGGCTGTTCAGCTTTTTTTTGGCAACTAATGTGATAAAAAGTAAACAGCAAATGATGCTTTGCACTGAGATCAGCAGGAAGTCTAATTTTCACTTCGTCGTAAAAGTTCGGATTCTTGTTGTGATATGTGACTGAAGTAAAATATTCATGATCCATCTCTGGACAAGAAGATCGACCAAAGATGGCTGTAAGTGCGTCCGTTTCTTCTTCTCCTCCCATTAACTGAATTCGTACAGCAATATTACGAGCAGAACCTGTTCTTGAGCTAAAATTTGCTTCCTAAAACAAAAATAAGTAACATCATCCTTGGTTTTGCAAATACTTTTTTTATTGATCTGAAAAAATGCCCATTTTGTTGTTCTATTTATGTTGTAATTTTTGTAAATGTACATAGAAAACATTTACTTAAAATCCTCCAATGCCTCATGATAAGAGATAGGGTATTAAAGCAATAAGATTCAATGCGAATTTTTAGCCCCACTATTTTGAATTTGCGGAAATAATTTTACATCATTGTCAGATACTCCGTAATTTCGTTCAGATCCCTACTTGAAAACAATCAGTGTATCAATCCGCACATGGTACTATATACCGTGAACGAGGGAGAAATAAAATCTGAATACAACTGCAATATGCTCACGTGCATAATGTTACACAAATATAGTGGACATTCTTTATAGGCCTTGTTGCGTAGAAAAAATAGTATATTTTCCCAATGTTTTTTTTTTTGCATGGACAACAAGGCATGATGAGCCACAACCAATGTCAACGTATAAGTCTCTGTACTCTCTTGTTTTTTTGCAGAATGTAACTACAGGATCATATGGAAGTTTTTAAATTACAAAATGAAAATCGTATGTGAGGTCCTTCTTTCAAAAATCATTTTTCATAATTTTTTTAAAATTTGCAAATTCTTCACAGAACTTCATAGTACTTCATAAGGTACATTCCCTCCTTCATAGAACGACAAGTGATGACTAATGACGCCCAGTATCAAGAATTTGAAAATTAGCATAAAAAATCAAATAGGTTGTATTTGAAAGAAGGATCTCACAGATGATTTTTATTTTATACTCAAAAAACTTCCACACCATCCTCTAGTTACATTCTTAAAAAAATCGGCGAGTACAAAGACTTTAATGTTGAAATTGGTGGAGGCTCACCGTGAAGGAATACTTAAGCAACTGTTTTTTTAGAAAGAAATACCTTTGGATAGACGTAAAGAAGGTTTCGATAAGAATAATCGGGTGACATCACTTCGTTCGGAAATTCAAGAATTTCCTTCACAGGTCGACTTTTTTCATCCGGATAAGGTGTGAGTCTTCTCAAATCGGGATCTAAACATCGTGGAAGTGCTTCTGGTTTTGGGCTCAAATCCAGTTTCAAAATGCCTGGCAGGCATTTTAGTCGCTTCAAATTTGAGCCTGGCCTGCGTAGTTCAACCAAAAGTTTATACAGGTCATCATCCCTGAGTCTCTCAGTCTCTTGTTTAAAAAAACTAGATACTGTCAAAGTGATCGGTCTGAAATTCGAAAATTGAAATTTAAGAACTTCTACTCCAATTCTTTCAATACGTAAAAACGTTGAAACTTAAAAAATGTTACATTTCTACCATTTACTACATGAAGGACAGGACCAAATATGTGAGAATAAATGAGATTCTATCTAACGAGTTCTGCCCTAGCTCTGGGGTCTCCCAGGTATTATAAGTGAGTGTTACATTATTTATAACGTTTTGCAACACCAACCTCGAAAATAAGGACTTCCATGCATTTCATGTTCCTTCCGTCGAAAATATGAGGAGCCGGCCACCGTCTGGGTGGATGCCGGTCCTCGGGACCGGCATCTGATAACAGGAGCATTCAGGCACCCCTTAATTTCTTACTCAATTGAGTATTATTGTTGATTATTTTATTTATTTATTTTAATTAATTATTTCTGTATTTAATTTCTTTTTTTTCGTCTGATATGTTATATGGTTGTGGAGCATGTAAGGATATATTTACATAAAAAGGTCACTTTTGCTTGCATATCTTAAAAACTATTGTTCCTTCATAAAGATTTGTAGCTTATTGCGCCTAAATAGCAGAAAATGTACAATTCTCCGTTTTCTGAACTCGATAGCTTCTAGTTCTCTCGTTTCAGTAGACAATAATGTTTTATTTGTGAAATTCAGAACTGCGCAAGAAAATCTGGCCACTATTTAAAATATTACATTTTTGCTTTTAAAACTAAATCACTTATACTGTGTTTTATTAATGAACTTTAAACTTATTCATATCATCTAATAGGGATGAGCTTTATCCTTCTTCATTAAATAGGGATGGGCAGTGATCGGTGAAATATGAAAATCGGACTCGAGTCTGTTTCTCGACCGAGTACTTGAAGCACTCGAATCTTTGCTTAATGCGCACGTGCGGAAAATCCCGCGCTAATTTAAAATCAATGAGTCTAAATAATTCGCTAAATAATTTTTAAATAAAACTTCAATATTTAGAGAGCGGTAAAAATAAATTGACACAGCAAAAACAAATGTATTTTTAATCATTTTATTACCAAATTTACTGTTTTTAACTTATATATATATATATATATATAT
>JAABKJ010003369.1:0-26093 GCA_011634705.1 Andricus grossulariae | reverse complement strand
AAAAAAAATTAATTTTCAACCAGTAGAATTGCACCAAAAAAGAAAAATTGCAACAAAAAAGTTCAATGGTCATACAAAAAGATGAATTTTTTACAACCAAGAATAATTTTCTATCCAAAAAGAAGAATTTTCATCAAATTACATTAATTTTCAACCAGATATTTGCACTTTTAACTTAGAAAAAATTTTAACCAAAAAGTTGAATTTTTAACTAAAAAAATCAATTTTCAACAAAAAAGAATTTTTTAACCAAGGTGATTAGTTTACTGCCAAAAAAGACGAATTTTCAAAAATATACCTGAATTTTCAACCAAATTTTGGAATTTTCGACCTGTCAAATTTAAAAAAAAAATTTGTAACAAAATAGTTGAATTCACAAACAAAAAGATGAATTGCCTACCAAATAGTTGAATTTTCATCTTATAAACGATAAATCTATAATCAAAAATGGTATAGTTAATTTTTCTGATAAACACATTAATTTTTAACAAAAAAAAAATAGTTGAATTTTCAACCAAAAAATATGAATTTTCAACAAAAAAATTCATTTTCAACCAAATAGTTGAATTTTCAATTAAAATGATGAATCTTCGACAAAAAATATTTTCATTGGAAATCAAAAATCAGAACTCAATAAAAAAAGATGATTTTTATCAAAATAGTTGAATGTTCAACCAAAGAGATGAATTTTGAACTAAAATGATGAATCTTCAACCAAACAAGTTAATTTTTAACAAAGTACCTTCAACCAAATAATAGAATTTAAAAAAAAAAATTCTCAACAAAAAATGTAATAGTTTATAATGTAATCCAAAAATATTTAAATTTTTAGTTAAAAGGTTGAATTCTAAACCAAAAGGAATGACATTTTAACAAAACTATTAATTTTTCAACCAAATAATAAAAAATTTTACCAAAAATATAATATTAGAATTTTCAACCGAAAGGCATTAATTTGCAACCAAAAATAATTAAATTTTCTTACTGGGTTCTATTAATTCAGTTCGCATTTGAAAAAGGAGGAATTCCTTAAAAAAGAAAAAAAAATTATAAATAAAATTATATAAATGGAATCTAAATACTTCCGTTAAGGTAGTAAATACTTTCTGAAGAGAAAATACTCTTGAAATATTACCGCCTTCACATTTATAAACCTTGGAATTATTAGAAAGATTGATGAATTAAAACATTAATGTATACATTAATATATAATTAATGTATATATATGATAATGATTCAGGGTCCATAAATTAATGAAAAATCTATTCGAATGTAAACATAAAAAGAGAACTCTTCCCTACTATACCTACTTTTAGTTGAATTAACTTGAAAATGAACATAAATTGATAAGTCGATGAAGTAACTCGTATATGAACTTTTTAATCGAATAAAATTGCACCGATAAATCAGAAAATCCATACAATATTTCAGGAAGAAAGGCAATAGGAAAAGTTAGCGGGGAATATTTATGTGTATCCCTTGTCTGACAATAAAGTGCGTGCACTACTGCATCCTCGCTCTATTCAAATGATGCAGAATTTTCATTCTTTTTATGAAAAAATGAACCTTCTTTATTCACAGATATCAGAAATGTACTTGAAGGAACATAAAAATAAACTCGGGTGATGAAAAGAGAGAAAATAGTCAAATGTCAGGTGTATTTCATTTTTTATGGTCACTGCATATCACTGATATCTGAGCCAATTCTTCGTAGATTTCGATCAAACCTTTTGGAATTGATGAAAAAAATGATAAATTGACTAGATGAAGATTTAGTGTCAGCTTTAAGGAAATTTTGATTAATTATTTAAAGAGTTATTTCGCTTTTTATGCCCAAAATTCAATTTTTTTGGTAGATCAATCGACCTACAGTCTATGATATTCAACCGAATTATCTAAAAATTTAAGGATTTATTGACTAGATGAAGGTTCAGTGTCACTTGTCAGGAAATTTTGATTCATTTATTATTTTTCGAGTTATTTTACTTTTTATGCCCAAAATTGTTTTTTTTAGCAGTTCAGTCGACCTGTAGCATACAATATTCAACTTGTTTGTCTTAAATTTTTATTATAAATTGACTAGATAAAACTTAAATGATACTTTTCAGGAAATTTTGATTTAATTATTATATATAGTTATTTCACTTTTTATGCCCAAAATTCATTTTTTTAGTATTTCTGTCGACCTGCCGCCGACAATATTCAACTGAATTATCTAGTAATTCAAGGATTTATTGACTAAATAAAGATTCAGTGTTCTTTATCAGGAAATTTTGATTCATTTATTATTTTTCGAGTTATTTTACTTTTTAAACCCGAAATCAGTTTTTTTAGTCATTCACTCGACCTGTAAGCCAAAATATTCAGTGGATTCATCTACAAATTTTAGGACAAACTCAATAGCTGAAGCTTCAATTATATTTTTCAGGAAATTTTGATTTAATTATTATTTCTATAGTTATTTCACTTTTTATGCCCAAAATTTGATTTCTTAGTAGTTCAGTCGACCTATAGCCTACAATATTCAACCAATTCATCTGAAATTTTTTGAATTTATTGACTAGATAAAGATTCAGTTTTACTTATCAGAACATTTTTATTTATCATTTATTTTTACATTTATTTCACTTTTTATGTCCAAAATTCGATTTTTTAGTAGTTCAGTCGACCTATAGCCTACAATATTCAACCGATTTATCTGAAAATTTTTGGATTTAGTGACTAGATAAAGATTCAGTTTTAATTATCAGAAAATTTTGATTCATCATTTATTTTTACATTTATTTCACTTTTTATGCCCAAAATTCGATTTTTCAGTAGCTCAGTTGACATGTAGCCTAAAATATTCAACCGATTTATTTACAAATTTCAGGATATGTTGACTAGGTAAAGATTCAGTTTCACTTATCACGAAATTTTGATTCATTATTTATTTATACAGTTATTTCACTTTCTATGTCCAAAATTCGACTTTTTAGTAGTTCAGTCCACCTACAACCTACAATATTCAACTTAATTATCATTCATTATTTATTTTTCGAGTTATTTTACTTTCTATACCCCAAATTTGTTTTTTTTTAGCAGGTCAGTCGACCTGTAGCATACAATATTTACCTTATTTGTCTTAAATTTTTAATATAAATTGACTCGATAAAACTTCAATGTTGCTTTGTAGGAAATTTTGATTCATTTGAAATTTGTAAAGTTATTTTACTTTTTATGGCCAAAATCAGTTTTTTTAGTGATTCAGTCGACCAGTCACCTAAAATATTTAATGGATTCGTCTACAAATTTTAAGACAAACTCAATAGATGAAGCTTCAATGATATTTTCCAGGCAATTTTGATTTAACTATTACTTCGAGTTTTATTTCACTTTTTTAGTAGTTCAGTCGACCTGTAGCCTACAATATTCAACCGATTTATCTAAAAATTTCAGGATTTATTGACTAGATAAAGATTCAGTTTTACGTTTATGGAAATTTTTATTCATTATTTCTTTAATCAGTTATTTCAATTTTTATGCACAAAATTCGATTTTGTTGTAGTTCAATCGACCTGTAGAATTTAATATTTAACTGATTCATCTAAAATTTTAAATATAAATTGAGTAAATAAAGGTTCAATACTCCTCTTCAGAAAATTTCTATTCATTAATTATTTATAGAGTTATTTCACATTTTATACCCAAAATTCGATTTTGTTGAAGTTCAATCGACCTGTAGCTTACAATATTTAACCGATTCATGTAACATCTTTTGAACAAAATGGCCAGATGAAGCTTCGATGCTATTTTTTAGGAAATTTTGATTCATTTTTTATTTTTTGAATTATTTCACTTTTTGTGCCGAAAATTCTTTTTTTTACAAGTTCAGTCGACCTGCAGTCTATAATATTCAAAAGATTTCTCTAAAAATTTCAGGATGAATTTATTAGAGGAAGATTCAGTTTTATTTTTAAGGAAATTTTCAATTAATAATTGCTTCAATAGATATTTCACTTTTTTTGACCAAAATTCAATTTTGTTGCAATCAGTCGACCTGTAGCATACAGTATTCAACTTATTTGTCTCAAATTTTCGTTACAAATTGACTAGATAAAACTTCAATATTGTTTTATAGGTAATTTGTATGAATTTGAAATTTGTAGAGTTATTTTACTTTTTATGCCCGAAATCAGTTTTTTCAGTGATTCAGTCGACCTGTTACCTGAAATATGCAACGGATTCGACTACAAATTCTAGGACAAACTCAATAACTAAAGCTTCAATAATATTTTTCAGGAAATTTTGATTTAATTATTATTTCTAGAGTTATTTCACTTTTTATGCCAAAAATTCGATTTTTTAGTAGTTCAGTCGACCTGTCGCCTATAATATTCAACCTATTTATCTAAAAAAATTAGGATTTATTGACTAGATAAAGATTCAGTTTTACTTATCAGGAAATCTTAATTAATTATTTATTTATACAGTTTTTTCACTTTTTATCCACAAAATTCGATTTTGCTGAAATTCAATTGACCTGTAGCTTACAATAATTAACCGACTCATCTTAGATTTTTGGAACAAAATGACCAGATGAAGCTTCAATGCTATTTTTTTGAGGAAATTTTGAATTATTTGTTATTTTTTTAGTTATTTCACTTTTTTGCCGGAAATGCGTTTTTTTAGCATTGCAGTCGATCTGTAGTCTAGAATATTCAAAATATTTGTCCAACGATTTCAGTATGAACTGATTAAATGGAGATTCAGTGTTATTTTAACGAAATTTATAATTAATAATTATTTTAATGGATATTTCACTTTTTTGGCCAAAATTCAATTTTGTTGCAATCAGTTGACCTGTAGCCTACCCTGTTGAACCAATTTGTCTCAAAAATTTTAATTTTCAAGAAATTTTGATTCGATATTTATTTTTAGAGTTATTTTACTTTTTATGCCCAACATTTTTTTTTTAGCAGGTCAGTCGACCTGTAGCATACAATATTCAACCTATTTATCTAAAAATTCCAGGATTTATCGAATAGATAAAGATTCAGTTTTAATTATCAGAAAATTTCAATTCATTATTTATTTATATAGTTAATTAACTTTTTGTGTCCAAAATTCGAGTTTTTAGTAGTTCAGACGACCTGTAGCCTACAATGTTTAACTGATTCATATAAAATTTGTAATACAAATTGAGCAAATAAAGCTTCAACGCTGCTTTTCAGGAACTTTTGATTCATTAATTATTTATAGAGTTATTTCACTTTTCATGCCGAAAATGATTTTTTTAATAGTTCAGTTGACCTGTAACCTAAAGTATTCAATGAATTCGTCCACAAATTTTAAAACAAATTCAGTAGATGAAGCTTAAATGCTGTTCAACGGGAAATTTTCTTTCATTTATTATTTTGAAAGTTATTCCACTTTTTATGCCCAAAATTCGATTTTGTTGCAGTTCAATAATAAAAAAGAGAAAAGAAAAAGAAGGCAACCTCCAAATCACCTAATTTTTTCGCTGGTCTTTTTATTTTTTTAAAGCGCAATCAAAAAAGAATTACAAAAAATCAACCAAAACGATTCGGTGTTTATTCAACGAAAACAAATTTTTCAAAAATTTTAGATATAAAAAAAAATTTTAATACAAAAATACGAGTCAAAATATAATGGTAGGATTCTTCTTTTTTTTAAATTTCCTAGTTAATGGTTGCATCGCTAAAAAAGAGTGTCAAGAAAAGTAAAAAAAAGTGTCAATAGCCAATAGTGAAAGAATTCAAAAATATTTATATTTTTTAATTTTCTGCTGCGGAAATTTGTTATTTTCTATTTATAGTAACAGGGCATAGGGCAACGACGTCACGTAACGTCCTCCCCATGTTGGCGACAGATCACCCGATTTGCGTATCGATTAACTATTTTTCCTTTAATTCGATTCTCCCACGTCTTTCGAACTGATTTTATCAAATTTATAATTTCTATAATTTTTAAAATTTATATATTTTTAATTATGTAATAATATATATAAAAAAAATAAAAATATACAAAATAATATAAATATATAATTTTTCTAATTTATAATGTTTAAAAATATTAATTTTTCACCAGTTCCATTTTGAACAAAAAGAAAAATTTAATTTGTTCTAGAATAAATGTTTATCATTATTTCAATTTCAATTTTTTATCCAAATAGTTCAATTTTTAACTAAAAAAAATTTCAATCAAATGAATGTTTTTTTGACCAAGAAGATTAGTTTACTGCCAAAAAAGATGAATTTTTTATCAAGAAGATTAATGTTCTACAAACAAAAAAATTAAAAAAAAAGGACATTAATTTTTAACTAATTTGTTGAATTTTAAATCTAAAAGGACGAATTATCTACAAAACGGTTGAATTTTCATCCCAAAATATGACTTTTTAACAAAAAAGTTAATTTTCCACCAAAAAGGTAAATTTTTATCAAAATAATTTAATTTTTTACAAAAATTTTAATTTTCAACCGAATAGATTAATTGTCTACTAAATTGTATAATATTCTACCAAACCAGATTAATTTATACAAAAACGATTGCATTTTTAACAAAAAAGGATGAATTTTCAACCGAGGAGATTAATTGTTGACCAAAAAGTTGAATTTTTAATTAAAGAAATGAATTTTCAACTAAAAATGTAATAGTTAGATTGCTAGTTGTAAAAATTATTTATCAACTAAAAAAAAACTAATTTTCAACTGAATAGTTACATTTTGAATGGAAGAGATAAATTTTCAACTAAAACTATGATTCTTACAAAAATTGAATTTTCAAGAAAAGATAATTTTTTGACCCGCAAGATTAATTTTAAAAAAAATGGAATATTAAAATTTTCTGTCAAGGTGGGAAATCTTAAAAAAAAAATAAAACACGAATTCTTAATGAAATACATTAATTTTTAACAAATTTGTTGAATTTTAAAGCCGAAAGGAAGAATTATCTACAAAACGGTTGAATTTTCAACTCAAAAATATAATTTTTCAACAACAAAAATTAATTTTCTATTAAAAAGTTTAATTTTCATGAAAATGGTTTATTTTTTAACAAGAAATTTAATTTTCAACCGAATAATTTCATTTTCTACCAAATTGCCGAATTTTAAATTAGGAAAGATCAATTTTCAATAAAAAATATAATAGTTACATTGTTAGTTAAAAAAATTAATTCTCAACCAAAAAAAAAAAAATTTCAACAAATGGGATGAATTTTCAACTAAAATTATGAATCTGAAAAAAAATTATATTTCAACAAAAGAGTTCAACTAAAAAGATGATTTTTTAAGCCGAAAGATTTTTTTTTTAATGGAATAGTTAAGTTTTCAACCAAAAAGGTGAATTTGAAAAAAATATGAATTTTTTCAAACTGGTTCAACTTTCAACCAAATAGTTGAATTTCCATCCCAAAAATATTATTTTTCAACAAAAAAGTTAATTTTCTACCAAAAAGATGAATTTCTGTAAAAATTGTTTTTTTTTTACAAAGAGTTCATTTTTAACTGAATAGTTTAATTTTCTGCAACATTGTTTAATTTTCAACTAAACAGAATTAATTTAGGCTCAAACAAATGCATTTTCAATCAAAAAGTATGATTTTTCGACCAAAAAAAATAGATTTTTGCAAAATACAAACATTTTAAAATAAATACATTTTTTTAATGGAATATTAAAATTTTTATCCAAGGAGGTGAATCTTAAAAAAATATGAATTTTCAACAAAGTGGTTCAACTTTCAACCAAGTAGCTCAATTTTAAACTATCTGCTTTATATTAAAATTATACTACAATCATATAAAAATTTATTACGATTAAAAAATGAATGTAAATTAAATGAATACTTATAAAATTAAACAAATTTTTGATTATTCTATACAAAAAAAAATCCATTTTTAATTTTGAATTTCAATTTAAAAAAGGTTCGAATAAAAAAATTGAAAGCGGAGAAGCTTTAAAGAGCGAAAATTTTATAAAATAAAATATCGAGGATTCAATTCAATTATACATGTATAGAAATAATATTCAGGGGGAACATAGAGGAGGGAAAAAAGCCATTTAAATACGGAATTCCGAGCTTTTTCACAGAACTCGTGAAAATACTCCAACGAGAGATATTTATTTTTTTATTTTTTATTTAACAAGAGGAGAATTTTCGAGTTCCCTGACGCGAATCTGTGTAATTGATAGAAATGCAACGATGCATGCAGGAGTCAAAAAAATGAAATTACTCTTGTAATTAAATTTCTGCCGGGGATTAACCGTTTCATCGATTCAATTCCTTCAATTATCTGCTTTCGCACTTCATGGACAATTTCCTACTTTTTTTATTTCTTGGTCACGGTTGAAATTAATTAAGGAACGAGATCCGGAATTACAGTGCTTTATACTCAAATTGACTAGAGGAAGAAATGCAGAAGACCGGTTATCATATCTGGCGTCTATAATTATGAAGGCTCTCTTTGACGTTAAAAAAAGAATCGTGATTCTTTTTCCACTTTGTGCATTCCGAAAACTCCTAGAAAAGTAGAAAAAAATGATACTTCGTTGAAACGTCACAATTTTTATTTAACCCTTTGCGGCATAGTGCCATAGAACTGGGTGCCATACTACTAGGTGCCATACTACTTGGCACCATAATACTATGTGTACTACTGCTGTGTACCATACTACTAGGTGCCATACTACTAGGTTCAATACTACTGTGTGTCACACTAGTAGGTGCCATACTACTGAGTGTTATAGTACTAGGTGCCATACTACTTGGTGGCATGGCGCTGGGTCCCACACAACTAGGTTCCATACTACTGGGTGCCACACAACTAGGTTCTATACTACTAGGTGTCATACCATTGTGTGCCATATTACTGTGTTCCATACTACTGCGTTCCATACGACTGGGTGACATACTACTTGGTGCCATACTACTGTGCGAATTACTACTGTGTCCCATACTAGTGCGTGAATTGCTACTGTGTCCCATACTAATGGGTGTCATACTACTGGGCGCCATACTACTGGGTGCCAAACTACTGGGTTCCATACTACTAGGTGCTAAACTACTGGTTGTTATAGTACTGGTTGACATACTACTTGGTGCAATGGCACTGGGTCCCACACAACTAGGTTCCATACTACTGATTGTCACACAACTAGGTTCCATACTACTATGTGTCATACTACTGTGTGTCATATTACTGTGTGCCATACTACTCGGTGACATACTACTGTGTGACTTACTACTGTGTCCCATACTACTAGGTAACATACTACTGGGTGCCACACTACTGGGTGACATACTACTAGGTGCCATACTACTGGGCGTTGTAGTACTGGGTGCCATACTTCTTGGTGTCATGGCACTGGGTGCCACACAACTAGGTGCCATACTACTGGGTGCCACACAACTAGGTTCCATACTACTGGATGAAACACAACTGGGTTCCATACTACTGGGTGCCACACAACTAGGTTCCATACTACTGGGTGCCACACAGCTAGGTTCCATACTACTGTGTGCCATACCACTGTGTGGAATACTACTGTGTGCCATACTACTGTGTGCCAAAGTACAAGGTGCCACACTACTGAATGGTCCAAAAATGCATTGTAACCTTTTTTGTCACTCTAGAGGGCAATACCTTCCCCCCCCACAAAGTTTCCATTTCCGAAGAAAGAAAATCCATTTTTTTTCGAAATTCCAATATTAACACGTGCCACCAGGATATTAAAAATCCCAAACATTTCACATAAGCATATTTTGGATTTTCAAAAATTGAAGTTCAGGGTTTGATTGAAAGTTGACAAATTATTTAGGGCTTGAAGAGGAGTGTACACGAAATAAAACCATACTAATAACTTTCATTTTTAACCCACCCTTACCCCCCCCCTCACGAATTATTGTTAATTTTCAGCATTTTCTGCTATCTTTTTAAATAGAAATAATTAATGATGGACAATTTGAATATCCCCTACGACTTTTTAAATAATTTTTAATTGTCCTAGAAAAGTATAGAAAAATGATACTTCGTTGAAACGTCACTATTTTCATTTAAGCCTTTAAGGCATAGTGCCATACTACCCTGCGCCATACTACTGTGTGCTATACTACTGTGTGTCATACTGCTGTGTGTCATACTACTGTGTGCCATACTATTGTGTGCCATACTAATGTGTGCGATACTAATGCGTGCTATGCTACTTTGTGCCATACTACTTGGTGGCATACTACTTGGTACCCTACTACTGTGTGAATTACTACTGTGTTTCATACTACTAGGTGCCATGCTAGTTTAAAACAGATCTTTTTTAGTTGAAAATTCAACTATTTGGTTGAAATTTTATGTATTTTGTTTAAAATTCGTCTTTTGGTATAATATTAACCATCTTGGTAAAAATTTTACTATTTTTTGAAAAGTTGAATGATTTTGTTGGAAATTGAACTATTTTGATAAAGTCATCTTATTTGGTAGAAAATTGAACTGTTTTGTTGAAAATTCGTCCTGTTGGATTAAATAAAAAAATAGATCATTCTTGGTTGAAAATCAACTTTTTTGTTAAAACTTCATTTTTCTTTGTTCGAAATTAACTTTTTTGTTGAGAATTTAACTATCTGGTTAATATTTGAATTATTTTCTTGAAAACTCGTCTTTTTAGCTTGAAAGTTCAACTATTTGGCTGTTAGTGAAACTGGTAAAGTTGGATTAGGTACGGGGTAAAGTGGGCCATGTTATGGGGCAAAGTCGGCCAGGGTACGGGGTAAAGTTGGCCAGAGTACGGGGTAAAGCTGGACAGGGTACGGGGCAAAGTCGGCTATGGTTCAGGGTAAAATCGGCCATGGTACGGGGTAAAATCGGTCATGGTACGGGGTAAAGTCGGTCAGGGTACGGGGTAAAACCGGCCAGGGTACGTGGTAAAGTTGGCCAGGCTACGGGGCAAAGTCGGCCATGGTACTGGGTAATGCTGGCCAGAGTACGGGGGTACTGATCTTTTTTAGTTGAAAACTCATCTTTTTGGTACAAATTTTAATATTTTTTGTTAAATGTTTAATTATTTGATTCAAAATTGAACTATTTTGTTAAAGTCGACTTTTTTGGTAGAAAATTTAGCTGCTTTGTTGAAAATTCATCCTGTCGGATTGAAAATTTATCTTTTAAAGTGAAAAGTCAAGTTTCTTGGTTAAAACTTCATTTTTCTTTGTTCGAAATTAACTTTTTTGTTGAGAATTTAATGGTACGGGTTAAAGTTTGCCATGGTATGGGGTAAAGCCGACCAGGTTACGGAGTAAAGTTGGCCATGATACAGGGTAAAGTCGGCCACGGTACGGGGTAAAGCCGATCATGGTACGGGGTAAAGTTGGCTAGCTTACGGGGCAAAGTCGGCTGGGGTCCGGGGTAAATCTGGTTATAATAATAATAATAAAAAATTATAAGAAATTTCAAGTGAAGTGTTAATTTGTGTGTTACAATAGTTGCGAATAATCAAGAAAATTATTCTTCCATGCAGTAAATTTTCATAAAATGAAATGACTTTTGAGAACAAGTTCGTAATCTCGAGTCCTGCACTTATGTAGGTATACATTTTCAGCCGAACAGCTTCATTGCCTGTTGCTTCTTCCGTTTCTCTCGGGTTCAAAGGCAACGTCACTTCGAGATTAAGTTTGCAATTCGCAATGCTTTTAAAGCCGAACTTCGGGAATGGAATTCTCGTTTCCAGCTTAATTTTCGAGATATTTACAATGAAATGTTTCTCAACTGACTGCACTTTCATTAACTACAATTTACAAGTTTACCAGGTTCAACCTCAATGAATAAAGAATTTCAGCAATTAGCTGAAATTTAGAGGAAAGGATTATAAACTGTCGGGAATTTTATTATTCTGGAACTTTCTGATTCGATAATATTATGAACTGTTCGGGAATTTTATTTTTTGGAAATTTTCTAATTCGGCAATATTATAAACTGTTCGGGAATTCTATTTTTCGGAAATTTTCCAATTCGGAAATTTTATAATTCAGGAATTTTATTATTCGGGAATTTTCCAATTCGGGAATTATTATTTGGGAATTTTCCAATTAGGGAATTTTATTATGCGGGAAATTTATTGTTCGGAAATTCTATTTTTCGGGAATTCTATTTTTCGGACATTTTCCAATTCGGAAATTTTATAATTCAGGAATTTTATTGTTCGGGAATTTTCCAATTCAGGAATTATTATTCGGGAATTTTCCAATTCGGGAATTATTATTCGGGAATTTTCCAATTCGAGAATATTATAAACTGTTCGGAAATTTTATTTTTTGGAAATTTTATAATTCAGGAATTTTATTATTCGGGAATTTGCCAATTCGGGAATTATTACTCGGGAATTTTCAAATTAGGGAATTTTATTATGCGGGAAATTTATTGTTCGGAAATTCTATTTTTCGGAAATTTTCCAATTAGGAAATTTTATAATTCAGGAATTTTATTATTCGGGAATTTTCCAGTTCGGGAATTATTATTCGGGAATTTTCCAATTCTGGAATTATTATTCGGGAATTTTCCAATTCGATAATATTATAAACTGTTCGGAAATTTTATTGTTTCGAAATTTTCCAATTCGGGAATTTTATTATTCGGGAAATTTATTGTTCGGGAATTCTATTTCTCGGAAATTTTCCAATTCGGAAATTTTATAATTCAGGAATTTTAGTATTCGGGAATTTTCTATTTCGGATATATTATAAATCGGCAACTTTCTTTCGGGAAGTTTATTATTCGGGAATTTGCCAATTCGGTAATATTATAAACTGGTTTGGAATTTTACTATTCGAAAATTTTCCTATTCGGGAATCTCATTATTCGGAAATTTTCCAATTTGGTAATCTTATTATTCAAAAATTTTATTATTTGGGAATTTTATTATCAGGGAATTTCTCAAATTCGAGAATTTTACAGTTTCGGGAATTTCACTTTTTGGGATTTTTCAGTCGTCCCATTGAAAACTTCCCGAATAATAAAATTCCCGAATTGGTAAATTTCCGAAAACTGAAATTTCCGAAAAGTTTATGATATTATCGAAATGAAAAATTCCTGAATAATAAAATTCCCGACAGTTTATAACATTGGGACGACTGAAAAATCCCAAAAAATAAAATTGTCGACACTGTAAAATTCCTGAAGAATAAAATTCCCGAATTCTAAAATTTCCGAAAAATAAAATTCTCGAACAGTTTCTAATATTATCGAATTGGAAAATTCCCGTAAAATAAAATTCCCGAACAATAAATTTCTTGAATATTGAGAAGATTGAAAAATCCAGAAAAATAAAATTCCCGAATAATAAAATTTCCGAAAAATAAAATTCCCGAATTGGAAAATTCCCGAATAATAAACTTTCCGAAAAATAAATCCCCGAATTGGAAAATTCCCTAATAATAAAACTGCCGAATTGGTAAATTTCCAAAAAATAAAATTCCCGAACAATAAATTTCCCGAATATTGGGAAGACTGAAAAATCCCGAATATTAAAATTCCCGACACTGTAAAATTCCTCAATAATAAAATTGCTGAAAATTAAAATTCCCGAACAGTTTATAATATTATCGAATTTGAAAATTCCCGAATAATAAAATTCCCAATAGTCTCTAATATTGGGACGACTGAACAATCCCGAAAAATAAAATTCCCGACATCATTACATTCCAGAATGATAAAATTCCCGGATTGGAAAATTCCCAAATAATAAAATTCCTGAATTATAAAATTTCCGAATTGGAAAATTTCCTAAAAATAAAATTCGCGAACAGTTTATAACATTATCGAATTGGAAAATTCCCGTTAAATAAAATTGCCGAAAAATAAACTTCCCGAATTTTCGAAAGTCTGGAAAATTCCCGAATAATAAAATTTCCGAATTGGAAAATTTCCGAAAAATAAAATTCTCGGACAGCTCATGACATTATCGAATTGGAAAATTCCAGTAAAATAAAATTCCCGAATAATAAAATTCCCTAATTAGAAAATAAACAAAAAAATAGAATTCCCGAATAGTTTATAATATTATCGAATTGGAAAATTCCCAAATAATGAAATTCCCGACAGTTTATAATATTGAGACGACAGAAAAATCCCCAAAAATAAATTCCCCGACACTATACAATTCCCGATTAATAAAATTCCCGAACACGAAAATTCCGGACTAATAAAATACCTAAATTAAAAAAATTCCGAATAATAAAATTGCTGAATTAGAAAATGACCAAAAAAATAATAAAATTCCCGACAGTTTATTATATTGGGCAAACTTAAAAATCCCGAAAAGTAAAATTCCCGAAACTGTGAAATTCCCGAATAATAAAATTTCCAAACAAAAAAATTTCTGAATAATAAAATTACCGAATTGAGAAATTCTCGAATTGGGAAATTTCCGAATAATAAAATTCCCAATCAGCTTATAATATTACCGAAATGAAAAATTCCCGAATTGGAAAATTCGCGACTGATAAGATTCCCGACAGAAAATTGTCGCATTATGATATATTCGAAATAGAATATTCCCGAATTTAAACAATTAAATTTTTTTCATAAATATTATTTATTCATTAAAAAAAAATAATCAAGTATCTCTACAAAAGAACTTATTTTTAGTGTTTAAAGTTTCTAAAATTCTTGTTTTAATTCAAAATAACAGTAATCGAAACAAATTCTCAGCCAAAAATATGTTTGTTCAATTATTGTTATTTTAAATGGAAACAATAATTTTAGACATTCTGAACATTTAAAATATTTTTTCCAAATAAAAATATTTGGTTATTTTATTTTTAATAAATAAAT
Organism: Andricus grossulariae; assembly: GCA_011634705.1. NCBI lineage: Eukaryota > Metazoa > Arthropoda > Insecta > Hymenoptera > Cynipidae > Andricus > Andricus grossulariae. Next base: position 11,272 of record JAABKJ010003369.1, on the reverse strand, counting down.
AATATCTGTGAGAAGAAAAATTTGAATTGTTTAAATTCGGGAATTTTCTAGTTCGGATATTTTATAATTAATCTTCTTGATTGAAAATTCATCTACTTGTTTGAAAGTTGAACTACTTTCTTAAAAATTAATTTTATTAGTTGAAAATCCATCTCTGTTATTGAAAATTGAACTATTTTGTTAAAAATTCAACGAATTTGTTGAAAATTCAAATATTTTGTTAATAAATAACCTCTTTTATTAAATATTTGTCTTTTTATTCATAGAAAATTCGACCATTTGAATTCGACTATTAAAAATTTAACTATTTCGTTGCAAGTGCAATATATATTTCAACCAAAAATCTTGAGCGTTTCATATTAAATTCAACATAGTTCCTATACATTAAATTATTTATTAAAAAGCTGGCAAATTTTTCAAAATAGCGTGACGTTATTTTTTTAGCGCCCCTTTATACAAGCTAAATGTATAAAGAAACAAATGGTTAACAAACTTTAAAAATAATCACTCACCAGCTTATTTTTAATGAAACTCTCTTGTAAACAAAATAAGCTATCGACTTTTCAATTTGTTTGCCAAGTAAATTTTCTAGATAAAATTTTACTTGTTCGAAAATTGACTATAAAATCTTGAGAATGAAACTCGATAAATCTCAGAGTAATTTATAAGCCACATAATATAATCCTGTAAAAGTTCAGGTCATAAAACTCTGATAAGAACCTATAAGGTTTGAACTTTTAGGTATTGTTGATGCAACTTTGACAAAAAGAATTCTGTTTTTGGCCCATTTGAAAAAAATGCTTGAATTTTTTTTTTTTAATTTCCCTGACCAATAAAATTCTCTGACTTTCCCCTAATTTCCCCTAATCATTATAATCCTTAACGAATTTCACGATTAAGTATATTTTTTAATATTAATTAACAAATTAATTAATTATTGTTGCAGCGAAATTGACGCATCACAGTGGCTCGACACACGATGATTTTGATTGGTGTGATAGCGACGACCACCTTGATTAGTTTTGCACATTGTACACCACTTTCTTACACAACCTATCGGAGGAGAGAACTTCCGGCACTCGATCGTCCCGAATTGGTGCTGCTCTTTGATCCTCGTGATTCCGGATTAGAGGTATGAATAATCAAGTTTTAATGCAATATATTCTCTCATTTCAATTTTTCATACTTTCCCTCCCCTACTCCCCCTACATTCCCCTACTTCCCCTCCCAACACTTCAACCTTCTCTTTGTTCTTCCCTTCCCGAGGTTCTTTCCTCCTCTACTTTCCTCTTTCCTCACTTCCCCAGCTAAGACTCCCCGTCCTCTACTTCTCTTTGCCAGCTCTCACTTTTCCTCCCCTACTCATCCACACTACCCTAATAGCCCTTCCCTCACTTCCCATCACTGCCCTCCCACACTTCTAATCATTTAACCTACTTCCCATCATCTACCATCACTACCCTCCCTCACTTCCTATTTTGTTACCTTCTTCCCCTCACTTCCTATTTTGTTACCTTCTTCCCCTCACTTCCACTTCCTTCGCCTACTTCCCATCTCTAATTTCCACTCACTTCCGAACCCCTCCTTTCCTCTTACTTCTCTTCCCATACTCACTTATACTACCCTACTAGCCCTTCCCTCACATCCCATTGCTACCCTTTCACACTTCTAATCATTCAATCTACTTCCCCTCACTTCCCATCACTACACCCCACACTTCCAATAATTTAACCTACGTCCCCTTACTTCTCATCACTGCCCTCCCTGACCACCAATAATGTAACCTACTTACCCTCAATTCCACTTTCTTCCTCTACTTCACATCCCTAATTTCCACTCACTTCCAAACCCTTCCTTTCCTTTTATTTTCCCTACCCTACTCATCCGTACTACCCTACTAGCCATCCACTTAATTCACATCACTAGCCGCCCTCACTTCTAATCATTTAACCTACTTTCCCTCACTTCCCATCACTAACCTCCCTTATTTCCAATCATTTAATCTGCATTCCCTCACTTCCACTCACTCCCTTTACTTCCCCTCTCTTATTTTCACTCACTTCAAAATCTCTCCTGTTCCCTCACTTCCCCTCGTCTACTTACCCGCACTACCCTACTAGCCCTCCCCTCACTTCCATTACTGCCCTTTCACACTTCTAATTATTCAACCTACTTCCAAACACTTCTCATTACTACACTGCACACTTTCAATAACTCAACCTACATCCCCTTACTTCCCTTCACTACCCTCCCTTACTTCTAATTATGTAACCTACTTACCCTCACTTCCACTTTCTTCCTCTACTTCCCATCCCTAATTTCCACTCACTTCCAAACCCCTCCTTTTCTCTTACTTTCCCTCTTCTACTCACTTGTACTACCCTACTAGCCTTCCCCTCAATTCACATCACTACCCGCCCTCACTTCCTATTTTGTAACCTACTTCCCCTCCCTAATTTCAACTTACTTTTAAAACCCTCCTTTTTCCTCACTTCTCCTCCCCTACTCACCCACACTACCCTACGAGCCCTCCCCTCACTTCCTATTACTGCCCTTTCACACTTCCAATCATTTGACCTACTTCCCCTCACTTCCTATTACTACACCCCACACTTTAAATAATTTAACCTACATCCCCTCACTTGCCGTCACTGCCCTCCTTTACTTCCAATTATGTAACCTACTTACCCTCACTTCCACTTTCTTCCTCTACTTTCCATCCCTAATTTCCACTCACTTCCAAACCCCTCCTTTCCTCTTACTTTCCCTACCCTACTCACTTGTACTACCCTACTAGCCCTACCCTCAATTCACATCACTACCCGCCCTCACTTCCTATTTTGTAACCTACTTCCCCTCACTTTCACTCTCTTAACCTACTTCCCCTCCCTAATTTCAACTTACTTTTAAAACCCTCCTTTTTCCTCACTTCTCCTCCCCTACTCATCCACACTACCCTACCAACCCTCCCCTCACTTCCTATTACTGCCCTTTCACACTTCCAATCATTCAACCTACTTCCCTTCACTTCCTATTACTGCACCCCACAATTTAAATAATTGAACCTACATCCCCTCACTTCCCGTCACTGCCCTCCCTTACTTCCAATTATGTAACCTACTTACCCTCACTTCCATTTTCTTCCTCTACTTCCCATCCCTAATTTCCATTCACTTCCAAACCCCTCCTTTCCTCTTACTTTCCCTACCCTACTCACCCGTACTATCCTACTAGCCATCTACTTAATTTACATCACTAGCCGCCCTCACTTCTCATCATTTAACCTAATTTCCCTCACTTCTCATCACTAACCTCCCTTACTTCCAATCGCATAACCTACATCCCCTTACTTCCACTCACTTCCTTTCCTTCCCCTCCCATATTTCCACTCACTTCGAAATCCCTTTTTCCCTCACTTCCCCTCGTCTACTTACCCGCACTACTCTACTAGCCCTCCCCTCACATCCCATTATTGCCCTTTTACACTTCTAATTATTTAACCTACACCCTCTCTCCTCCCATCACTACCCTCCCTCACTTCCAATCATGTAACCTGCATTCCCTTACTTCCACTCACTTCCTTTACTTCCCCTCCCTAATTTCCACTCACGTCAAAATCCCTTCTTTTCCCTCACTTCCCCTCGTCTACTCACCCGCAACACCCTACTAGGCCTCCCCTTACATCCCGTTAGTGAGCTTTCACACTTCTAATCATTTAACCTAGTCCCTCTCACTTTCCACCACTACCAGCCCTCACTTCCAATCATGTAACCTACATTCCCTTACTTGCACTCACTTCCTTTACTTTTTCCTTCCCTAATTTCCAATCACTTCCAAACCCCTGCTTTCCCCTCACTTTCTCCACTACTCTCCCCTAATTTCACCTCACTTTCCCTCCCTTACTCACTCGCACTGTCCTACTAGCCCCCCTCACTTCCCATCACTACCCACTCTTAGTTCTAATCATTCAAACTACTTGCTCTTACTTCCCATCACTACCCTCCCTCACTTCCAATCATGTAACCTACTTACGACCACTTCCACTTTCTTCCTCTACTTCCCGTCCCTAATTTCCACTCACTTCCAAACCCCTTCTTTCCTCTTACTTCTCCTCCTCTACTCACCCGTACTACCCTAATATCCCTCCCCTCAGTTCCCATTACTGCCCTTTCACATTTCCAATCATTCAACCTACTTCCCCTCACTTCCCATCACTACACCCCACACTTTCAATAATTTAACTTACTTCCTATCACTTCCCTCCCTTACTTTGAATTATGAAACCTACTTACCCTCACTCCCACTTTCTTCCTCTACTTCACATCCTTAATTTCCACTTACTTCCAAACCCCTCACTTCCTTTACGTCCCCTCCCTAATTTCCACTCACTTCAAAATCCCTCATTTCCCTCACTTCTCCTCCCCTACTGACCCGCACTATCCTACTAGGCCTCCCCTCACATCCCATTACTGATCTTTCATACTTCTAATCATTTAACCTACTCCCTCTCACTTTCCATCACTACCCACCCTCACTTCCAATCATGTAACCTACTTACCATCACTTCCACTTTCTTCCTCTACTTCACATCCCTAATTTCCACACACTTCCAAACCCCTCCTTTCCTCTTACTTCTCTCCAAGTCACCCGTACTACCCTACTAGCCCTCCCCTCACTGCCCATCACTACCCGCCCTCATTTCTAATCTTTTAACCTACTTCCCATCACTTCCTATCACTATCCTCCCTCACTTCCAATCATTTAACCTACTTTTCCTCACTTCCACTCACTTTTCCCATTTCCCCTCCCTAATTTCCGATCACTTCCCCTACTTCTTTCCCCTAATTTTACTTCACTTTCCCTTTCCACATTTTCCTTACTTCCTCTCCTCTCATTTCTCCTCACATCCCCTACTTCCTCTCCCATAATTTACCCTCACTACCCCTCCTTGGAAAAAAGTACGACCCTCTAAACGAGGATCAAGTATTTAGTGGTATATTGTCCATAAATATTACTTTTGTGTATTTTTTTATCGCAAATCATTTCTAACGGCCAAATATAAAACTGTTATGTATTTTTGTATTAATTAACAATTGTTTAAACAATTTTGTATTTGTTTAAACAACAATTGTTTTAAATTTTTTTGAAAATGATCAGTACTCTCAGAACAAGATAATATAATTAAGCAATATCAAAAATTAATACAGTCGATTTCAATTTGTTGTTAATTGTTTAATCAATTTTTTATTATTTAAATGTACCTTTTGACTCTAATAAGACAGAAAAGTGCAGTTTTTTGCTAATTTTTTTAAAAACTTCATACAATTCTGCTATATTTGGTATTTTTACTACCAACCCGTCATTTATCAAATAATTTCCATTTGTTTAAACAATTTGTCGGAACAAATATAAAAGATTTATCTTCTCTTAGTAACATCAACTAAATCACTTATATCGCAAACCAGCAAGATCAATTCACATTATTTTTAATTGTTTAAATATTATTCAAATATTTGTTGTTGTTGAAATCCACTGGAAATATAACTTTTGATGAAATAAGACAAAAGAGTGAAGTATTTTGTAATTTATTCCACAAATTTCATTAGCATCTCCTATGATGAAATTTTTCATTGCTTATCTATAATTCTTCGAACAATTTTAATTTGTTATTGTAATTTTTTATATTTCATCAAAAAAATTGTTTCGACAAATGAAACTTGTTAAAACAAATTATGGCTAAGTAATTGAAAGTGTAAATATATAGAAGGAGATAATGAAATTTGTTGAAAAATTTGCGTAAAACTGCACTTTTCTGCATTATTTTACTCAAAAGTTACATTTTAACAATGAAAAAATATTTAAACAATCAGCAATAAAGTGAATCGATCCTGTTAATCTTTAATTTCAACCAATTAGTACATGCTACTCATAGAAGGTGTAAATTTGGTATATCTTGTTGCAAAATAACAGTTTCAACAAATGGAAATTGTTTAAACCATTATGAGTAAGTCGTGAAAATACCAGACAATGAAAAAGACGAATTTTTCTTTCAACAGATGCCCAAATAATGCATTTGTTTATTAAATTTGTTGAAAATATTACCAAGAATCATTCTAGGAGAAATTTTTTTCTATTATAATATTGTTTCCGCCCAAATGTCTTGCAATATAACGCAAAAAAAACGTCAAATTATCGAAAATTATAGAAAAAACACTTTCAACAAATTATTTGTTTATAAAAAAAATTTTATTTTAAAAGTTTATTATATCATAACAAAACATTTTCAAATTATGTTACTCTCTGAAACGTAGTTGATTACCACAGTTTTTCCATTTATCACGAGCAGCGGGAACCTCAAATAGAAAATATGGCCATTTTTTCGTCATATTTGTTTATTTATAAAAAAATCTAAAAACTAATTTAAAAATCGGTCATTTTTTGCACTGTGCGGCGGTTTGAGACTTGAAGCTGGCTCTGATCTCGAATCGTCGGATCGTATTGAAGCAGACCAAGTCAAACAACACGGTCCATCAAGTATCACGGTGCTAATGAGTAAACACAGAAACGATCGAGGGGAAGCGGATAAATTAATGTCACTTCAACCAGGGCCAGGGAAAGTTGCGCAATTCTGACATGTTTGAGGAAAATCGATCAATGGTCCACAAACACATCAGACTTGGCCCTTATTTTAAAGTTTCGATTTTTTTGCGGTGACTCCCAGATTAGGAGGTGCCACAAGTTTTCTGGATTTTTTTCGAAAACCGTTAGTCGTACAGAAGAATGTTATAGAAAATAAAATATGACGCTTAACTAGATCTACAACTTTTCTATGACATGCATTTCGATAGCATTAATATTTTAGAAGATATCACATCAAATCGATTTTTGTACATATGCATGATGCACCAAGAGTAACTCAGGGCTACCTTACTCTTGGTCTTAGTTTTTTGGATTTTTTTCGAGAACCAATAATCTTACATAAGAATGTTATATGAAATGAAATATGATGCTTGACTAGATCTACAACTTTTGTACGACATGTATTTTGATAACATCAATACTTTAGAAGATATCAAATGAAAGCGATTTTTGTACATATAAATGATATTCATGACCACCCTGCTCTTGGTGTTGGGTTTTTGGATTTTTTTTTAATGTTAGTCTCACGAAAGAAAGCTATAAACAACGAAATATGATCTTTGACTAGATTTACAACTTTTGTATGTCATGTGTTTTTATAACATTAATATTTTAGAAAATATGAAATTAAATCGTTTCTGTACATATACATGATATTCGTGACCACCCTACTCTTGGCGTTAGTTTTTTGGATTTTTTTCGAAAACCGTTAGTCTCACGAAAGAAAGCTATGAACAATAAAATATAATCCTTGACTAGACCTACAAGGTTTGTATGACATGCATTTTGGTAACAGTAATATTTTAGAATATATCAAATGAAATCGATTTTTGTACATATAAATGATATTCATAACCACCCTACTCTTGGTGCTAGTTTTTTGAATTTTTTTCGAAAACCGTTAGTCTTACTGAAGAAAGCTATGAGTAATAAAATATAATCCTTGACTAGATCTACAACTTTTGTATGCCATATATTTTGATAACATTAATATTTTAGAAGATATCAACTGAAATCGATTTTTGTACATATAAATGATATTCATGACCACCCTACTCTTGGCGATAGTTTTTTGGATTATTTTCGAAACCCGTTAGTCTTACGGAAGAAAATCATAAGCAATAATATATGATCCCTGACTGGATCTACAACTTTTGTATGGCATGCACTTTTATAACATTATTTTAGAAGATATAAAATGAAATCGATTTTTGTACATATGAATGATATTTATCAAGAGTAACCACCCTACTCTTGGTGCTAGTTTTTTGGATTTTTGTCGAAAACCGTTAGCCTTACGAAAGAAAACTATAATCAATAAAATATGATCCTTGACTGCATCTACAACTTTTGTATGTCATTTATTTTTATGACATTAATATATACATGATTCATTAAGAGTAAATAGGGCCGCGCTACTCTTGGCGTCAGTTTGTTCGATTTTTTTTTCGAAAACCGTTAGTCTTACGGAAAAAATCTATGAACAATAAAATATGATCCTTGACTAGATCTACAACTTTTGTATGACATATATTTTGATAACGTTAATATTTTGAAAGATATGAAATGAAATATATTTTTGTACATATAAATGCCCACCCTGCTCATGGCATTAGTTTTTTTAAATCTTTTTTCGAAAACCGTTAGTCTTGCGGAAGAAAATTATAAACAATAAAATATGATCCCTGACTGGATCTACAACTTTTGTATGACATGCATTTTTATAACATTATTTTAGAAGATATGAAATGAAATTGATTTTTGTACATATGAATTATATTTATCAGGAGTATCCTACTCTTGGCGTTGATTTTTTGGCTTTTTTTCGAAAACCGTTAGTCTTACGGAAGAAAGCTATATGAAATAAAATATGATCCTTGACCTGATCTACAACTTTTGTATGACATGCATTTTTATAACATCAATATTTTCGAAGATATCAAATAATATCGATTTTTGTACATATAAATGATTCACCATGAAAAGCTAAGATCCGTCCTACTCTTGGCGTTAGTTTTTTGGATTTTTTTCGAAAACCGTTATTCTCACGAAAGAAAGCTATAAACAATAAAATATGATCCTTGAATAGACCTACAACTTTTGTATGACATGCATTTTGATAACAGTAATATTTTAGAATATATCAAATGAAATCGATTTTTGTACATATACATGATTCATCAAGAGTGAATAGGGCCGCGCTACTCTTGGAGTTAGTTTTTTGGATTTTTGTCGAAATCCGTTAGTCTTACGAAATGAAACTATTATAAATAAAATATGATCCTTGACTAGATCTACAACTTTTCTATGTCATGCATTTCGATAACATTAATATTTCAGAAGATATCAAATAAAATCAATATTTCCACATATGAGTCACCCTACTCTTTCGTCTTTTTTGTATTTTTTCCGAAAACCGTTAGCCCTACAAAAGAAATTTATACAAAATAAAATATTCTTCTTGACTAGATCTACATATTTTTGCATTAAATGCATTTTGATAACATTAATATTTTTAAAGATATAAAACGAAATCGATTTTTGTACATATAAATAATTATTTAAATATTCAAGAGTCCGGGGACGCCATATTCCCTTATTCGATCATGCTGAAACTTTATAGGATTTGTTTGTTCATCAAATGGAACCAATCTCTAGGGTGCCTAAGTTACATCTCAAATTATACAAATATATACTAGGGGGGTCCAAAAATCGCTGAGCTTGAAAAATGCAATGTGCACTTTAAAATTCTTGTTCCTTTCTGAAAAATGAACATTGTTGTATAATTTTATAGTAAAAAATGATTAGTTACATTTTTTTACATAATTTACTTTTTCTTCTAACAATTTAGGTTTTAGTACACTTGCAGTTTTATATACGAATTCATTGGTAGCATATAAATTGTTATTATTATTTTCATATTTATATAAGGATAGATTAAAAATGATTGCATATAAACATGAAAACAATTAATATACTCATGAATTTTTATAGCAAAAATCTGCGCTCGGTACACTGAAAGTCTTAGTAATCAAAAGAAAAACTAAATTCAGTAAAATATGTTTACAAATTTTTGTTATAAAATTACACTACACTATTAAATTTACCATAAAAAAGTTAAACTAACATTGTCGTTAGCATTTTTATGTTAGCATGAAAGCAAAGAAGATATACACATAACATTTTTTAATTTTTTCGATTTTTGGATCACCCTCATATACACGGATATCAAATCCACGACCATCTGCGCATAAATTCACATATATGTGTACTACATACAAGACGCATTTCAGTCGAACGAGTATTGGTTCTCTATATAAAATAGAAGTATCTCATGCACGAGGAGAGTACACAATTGAAAAGCTAGGGAATGAGAACAGTAAATGAAAATGGATCTCTGAATCCCACGCTTTTGATGCATAAACCACATCATACTATCTTATTAAAAGCAGTCATTCTCTACTGCAGTTGTCAACTTTATATTTCAACATACAATTAATAATTAATAATAATAAAATAAAATAATAAATATAAATATATCATATAATATTAATAATATTAGTCTTTGAATTCATCCATCCATTCACTCATTTTGTCCACATTGAAACTCCTATGTTTCCGCTGATCGCTTTTCGCGTGTTTTTTCTCTCGTGACTTTTTCTATCCTTTTTTATCATTAATATTAATATACGTCAGTTTGAAATCCATTTATTATAAAACGCATGGCGCTATTTTCGATTATTTCTCGAAACTATCTCGAAACTACTCGAAACAATTTGAAACTATTGTTGTCGGGAAACACGTGTTCGCGATTGGATGAAGCTTTAATTTTTTGGGGGAATTTAAAAAAAGAGTCTGCAAAATTCAGGATTATGAGAAATTTAAGGTTATTTTAATAATATAGTCAATAATAATAATCAATGGTGCAAAGTTGTTCAGCATTTGGATATACAAAATGTAATGTGTAGATTGTTGAAGATTTCAAAAATAAAGAAGCTTTTTAAGAATTTTAAAAGGTTTTAAGATAATACAAAAAAATTCCTAAAATTGAACTGATTTTTTATATAAAAGAATTAATTTGAAGAAAAAATTAACTAAGATTTCAAAAAAATTTTATCATTTCTTGAAATTTCAAAAAGTAGTATTGTCGATTTTAAAGCCAAATTTTGCAATCAGCATGATTACTAAGTTTTATAAAAAAATGCTATCAAGTTTCACGATAATATAAAAAAATTCTCGAAATTCCTTTAAATATTTAAACTGATTTTTCATTTTGAAAAATAGATTTTAAGAGAAAATTGACAGAGATTTTTAAAAAATTGAAAATTATTTCCTAAAATTTCGAAAAAGAATGTAGAAGATTTTAAAGCAAAAATGTTCAATTAGCTAGAATACAAAGTTTTATAAAAAATCAAATGAGTTTGAGATATATTTAGAGGTTTTAAAAAGATTGAAAATTAATGCAAAAATTTTAAAGATTTTTAGAAATTTAAGGAATGTACATTTTTGAATGTTTAGAAATAAAAATTTTGAAGTTTCTTAAGGATTTAAAAATGTTTCGTGATAATAAAAAAATTTTCTTAAAATTCACGGGAAAATTTAAACTGATATTTTATTTTGAAACATTTATTAC
>JAABKJ010003368.1:0-26095 GCA_011634705.1 Andricus grossulariae | reverse complement strand
TTCATTATGTTCTATGTCGCAGTTCTCTTGCCCTATACCTTCACCTCCTAATAATTCTTTAAAAGAGTCTTTTAATGAATTTTCAACCAAACAATTAAATTTTCAACAAAACAGATGAATTTTGAATTTTTCAACCAAAAACTTAAATGTTTATAAAAAAATAATTGGATGAAAAATTAAACAATTCAATTTTTAGTTAAGAAATTAATTTTTCATATAAGAAACTAATTTTCAACCAAAACAATAAAATTTCAACCAAAAAGATGAATTTTCTACCAAAGAAGAATAATTTTTACAAAACACATGAATCTTCAACTAAATATTTTAATTTTTAATAGAATTTTCAACCGAAATGGTTAATCTTCTACCAAAAAAGATCAATTTTCAAGCAGATAAATAAAATTTCAACTAAAAAAGATAACTTTTGAACAAAAAATATAGTAGTTTAACTTTCAGCTAGAGAAATAAGCTTTGAGCAAAGAAAATCAATTTTCAAATAAATAGTTAAATTTGGAACCAAACAAATAAATTTCCAACCAAAAAGATTAAATCTCTATAAAAAAAATTCGACCAAAATTTCAGTTAAATTATTAGTTAAAAAATTTGATTTTCAATAAAAAACTAATTTTCAACCAAAGAAATGTATTTTCAACCAAAAAACCCAATTTTCACTTAAATAATTGGGAATCTTAAGTGGCTTAAATTGAATTTAATATGGAATCCACATTAATTTTAAATGAATATGCACTGAATTTTAAGCATAAGAAGATATAATAAAAATTTGTATCAATTTTCATTCAAAGTTTCGCATTTTGAAAATATGAAATATTTGAATAGCTTCGTGTGAAAATTTATACCTAAAAAACCTCTGGAATTGTCAGGGAATTTTTTATGAAAAATCAATTACAGTTATTAATTAAAAGATCTTAGCATGCCTAAAGATTGATAGCATAAATAAGATGAATGTTTCAATCTTAAACAACTTCAAATATATTATATATATACACAAATATATATATTATATATTCAAATATATTCAAGCCCAAAAAAATCCATCTTCTTAATTATAGAAGAAAATTTTGCAGAAGAACAGACAATAGATTTCTGTTTTCATGTTTTTTTATAAAAGTTCTTAAAGTAACAGTTTCGCAATTTAATAATCTCATCTTGCAAGTAGTCTTTGATAGAATTTAAATTATTTATTGTTAAAATAACATTATTTGTCAATGAATTATATCTCATCTATATTATCTTATCAGGAACTTCTTAACATCATCGAGGTCTTTTTATCTCTTCTAAAGTATGTCATATTATACCTTTTACGCTATTTGTAATTGATTTAAAATATTAAAATTTTAATGGCAACCAATGAGAAGAGAAAATAATATTGAAAATTATTTTCTAAAAATTATATTATCAACTTTAGAACCTTTTCTGCAATCCTGCAAATCGTGGACTTAATTTGGTTTCTTACTTTTTTTATACTAAACACATAATATTATTTTATAAAAAACTGTTTCGTTTAATAATATGATTGTAATTTATTACTAAAATTCTATTTCGCAACGGAAAATTGTTGGACATTAACATTTGCAATAGCACATATTGTTATCTGTAATAATTTCGACGGTTCTATGAGCATTAAATCTGGCAAATAAGGAAATTTTATAGATATGGGAATAAAAATCTTCCTCCTTCTACTCAATTTAATTAAAGAATAAACAAAACTTGTCATTGGATATAAGCCACTAAAGTCACTATATGTAGCAGGCCTTTATCAAGTCCTTCTTCAGAAAAAAATCCTTGAAGAATCAGTTTACTATACTTTTTTATAGAGATTTTCTTGAAAAAGTGAAGATGATAAGCAGACTTCTACTCCTCACCTTTATAGGATTTCTATCCTTTAAAAGTAAGTATCATATAATATTGATAATAACATTTTTTTTAAATATTACTTATTCATTAAGGTAGATTGAAGAACTATTTTTTTCTAATCCGGAGATGGTCCAAAAAATTTAGTTTTGTACCCAAATTTTTCACAAACAGTTACGGTTGAAAAAAATATGTCCTGTTCATGCACATTCACGATAAAGCTTGAATTATGCAAAAATAGTAGGAGAATTACTCAGAAAATATTTTCGATTTCAAGTTGGATCTAAAAAACAAATTGTTGAAAATTCAAAACAAAACTATATGGAAAAGTAGCACATGAGGATCCTGAAAAATATAATTGATTTGAAATCGATTGATAAACGCCTTGTTCGTATGATCAAAATATGTTATACAGAAATATGTCTGAAAAAAACACCTAGTTTTAACAAACAATTCAAAAAGCTACTAAACAAGAACAGAATTGTTTATTGATTTAAAATTTCCCTATTCAATTATTGCCCAAATCATCGATTCCTATTTTTTTTTATATCCACAACTAAAACTTGCTCATTTTATGATAAACTTGAAAATTTAGAACAGAGCTATATGGAAAAATAGCACATGAGGATCCTAAAAAATATATCAATTTTGTGCATTTTCAATACAATTATTTGACTATTCAGGCTATCAATTTCAACTTGAAATCAGCAGTTTTAGATGTTTCGATAAAAAATTTTGTCTGTGGAATTAAAAAAAAAAAATCAATTTCACACGCTACTAGTTTGAAACTGCCTATTTAATAAAGTATCAAACTGAAATTTCGAAATTTTTGGCGACTCAAATTTAAAATTATTTACAAATAAAGGCTTGGACTGAATTTTAAACAAATTGATCAAATATATAGTTATTGAAAATTTAAAAAGATTTTACTTTTGAAAATTCCTAGAAAGGAGTTTTTAAAAATAAGAAATTATTTAGAATGTTCTGACGTATCTTAAGAAGTGTTTTTTATTTTCTTGATACCTGCAAAAATTTTTCGAAAAGCTTCCAAATTTGTTTAAGAAATTTTAATAGCCCAGAGTGAAGCAGTCAAATTATCAGTTTCAAAAATTGATTTTTAATCGAAAGGAAGACGAATTTTCTACAAAATAAATAAATTGTTGATCAAGCAATACATTTTCTTGTTGAATTTTCTACAAAGTAATAAAATTTTTAACCGAAAAATGTTAAATCTAAACCAAGAATATAAAAATAGACTTTTCAATCAAATATAATTAAAGAATCAACTCAGAAGTTGAATTTTCAATCAAAAGGATTAATTTCCTGCAAAAAACTACGAATTCACAACAAAATGAGGAAATTTTTAACCAAATTATTGAATTTTCAATTAAAATCTATGGAATTTAAATTAGTAATCAAATAGTTAAATAAAATAGTTCAATTTTTGAAGCAGCTTAATGAATTTTTAACCAAATATTTCAACTTTCAACCAAGTGGTTCAATTGTCAGGCAAAATAAACATTTTAAGTTTGAATACAAAATAGTTGCATTGATCCAAAATAATGAATTTTTAACGAAAAAGCTGAATCCTCATCCGAAAGAGAATTAATTTTTAACCAAACGCTTGTATTTTCAACAACAACAAAAAACCATTTCTGCCAATAAGATGAACTTTTGAACAAAATATTCAAATTTTCAAACAACTATTTTAATTTTCTACCAAAATGGTTGAATTTGCAATTGAAAAAAAAGGACGAATTTTCATGAAAAAAATACCGTTTTAAACAAATTGTTGAAGTTTCAATTAAAACAGTGGATTTTTATCTCATGATAAAATAGTTTTATTTTTGGTTGAAAAATTAATTTTCAACCAAAAAAAAAGGAATTTTCAACAAAATAATCCAATATTCAACAAACAAGATGAATTTTTAAAAAACAAAAAATGGCGAAGATTCAACAAAATAGTGAAATTTTGTACAAGCAAAATGGATTTTTAACAAAATATTTCCACTTTCAACCAAGTAGTTTAATTTTCAACCAGAAAAAGATGAATTCTTAATAAAAAATTAAATAATTGAATTCTCATTTTATAACAATCAATTTCGAGCCGAAAATGAATTAGTTAAATTATTAGTTAGGAAAATTAATTTTTGTATGCCAGTATGAGTTTTTATATGCAAGAATGAATTTTTAATAAAGCAGTTCAATTTCAGACCAAAAGAGGTGAATTTTCAAAAATGTTGTTAGCTTTTGAACAAAATGATTAAACCTTCAATAAAATAGTCGAATTTTTGCCACAGAGGGAAAAACAAAAAAATGGAAAAGTTTCTTCAAAACAGGAGAGAAAAGAGGAATTATTAAAATTAAGGAGAAAGAGTGTAAAATCGGTATTTAGATGATTTGCTTGTAAAATAAAATCCTTAAATTTCATTTGTTCAAGCACATTAAAAAGTTGTTATTCACGTTTATATTTTCCACGTGTGATGTGATTCTTCTTTACCCCCTCCCCCCCCATGTCAGTTTGGAGTAGTTTTGAATAGCTCCCGTACACGAAAACCTCCTAAATGTTGATTTTTCTCCCAAAAAAAAAATAGATGCTGCAGCTATGATGCCAGCTAGAGGGCGTGGATCAATACATGCTCCAGCAATGAGGGAGCTTTCGATAAAGTTTAGTCATGGACTTGTTGCTAAAAGTGTACTCGAGTATCCTACTTTGACTGAACCTTACTGGGTGACAAATCCTCACCTTGTTAGTGATCCTTTCGAAGAATATAAAATGTATACAGTAATAGAAAAAATCGTGGCTTGTGAGACAGAATGTAAAACGAGGGAAAATTTGTATGATCACGATTATTGGACCATCAGGCCAACTGAAGTTAAGTTAAATCTTGAAATCCGAAACGATCGGGACACATTTACAACTGAAGCAATTGAGCCTTACCATTCCTATGGACAACTTCGAAAGCTACCATTCACGGAATCGGGCGGCCGAGTCTTTGGCTACGTTTTCATAGGAGTAAAAAAAACAACATCAATTTATGTGGCCAAATTATACCTTAACCAAGTTGTCAAGTCTACGATTCCAGAACACGGCGGAATGCCAATCGCCGCATCACCATCCTCGGGAGCAAGTAGTTCCTCCACACGTCAATTTTTCCAATGGCTGTGATAGGTAGGCGCATGCGCAGGCGCATGCGGCCTGCGTGATCGGAAGAGAGACCTGGTCCATCCCGAGCCGGCGAGTCCTACTCTAGTAAGGGAAAGGCGACATGCAAGAAAAATTCCCCTGCGCGAGTTATTCTAAATTTAAGCATATATTTCAATTTTATAATTAAGCGATAAAAGTTGTTGGATAGATTAGGCTTGCGTTAGCAGAAATTTACCTGCAACAAAATGTATAATTAGTTTTTTTGGTGTTGGATGTACTATTTTTTACTATTTGTCGCTTCTACTCGAACATAAGTGAGATATCCTACAGAGCAGAAAACTCGATATCTTCGGGATATTCTGCGGATATCTCAAGATATTATGAGGATAGGTCATTAACATCCCAACCTTACATGACAAGGATATCGTCGGATATTCTTGGAAATTCATTTATGTATATTTTATCTTATGAGTGAATAAATTCTTTATGAACTATAATGAGCTACAGCTTTCTTCGTTCATTTATTCCATCAGTTTTGGTCCCTTAAATAATTTTATATCTTCCATCGTTTTGGGAAAAAACGTGAATTTTCGTTTTGAGAAGAAAAAAATTCTCTCTTCAAGGCGCAGATACAGGATTTTAATATAATGCAATGAATTCAGGGACTTTCGATCAATCAATAAATCCATCCAATTCATACTGAGTTTTCGGAATTTTTCGGAATTTTCTGAGTTCTCTAAATTTTCTGAATTCAGGGGATTTCAAGAATTTTGATAGTTCATGAATTCCAATCACTTTAAGATAATTCGAAGATTCTTTCGATTCCCTGAAATCCCTAAATTCTTTGAGAGCTACAGTGTTTTCTTTACAGAACTAACTCGAGATGAAAATTTTTGAGAGCATGATTTTTTTCAACGTCGACATATTGGCTTTTCCAATTCTCATTTTCTAGGGACTTACGTTTTGACTTTGGATTCCTGTTTCCTGGTGATAATAAAGGATCTTCTTAACATCATCGTGGTCTTTTTATCTGCTCTGAAGTATGTCATATTATGCCTTTTACGCCATTTATAATTGAATCAAAATATTGAAATTTTTTATTTCAACCAATCAGAAGAGAAAATAATATTTATCATTATTTTCTACAAATTATATTATCAACGTTAAAAGCTTTTCTTTAATCCTGCAAATCATGGAGTTAATTTGGTTTCATACTTAAATTTTGTATACTAAGCGCAAAATATTCTTTTGTAAAAAAACTGTTTTGTGAATTAATATCATTGTGATTTATTGTTAGAATGCTATTTTGTAACGAAAAATTGTCGGACATTAACATTTGCTTTAAAAAATTATCTTAGCAAATGTTCAGTTCGGCAATTTTTCTGAATCAAATTTTTCCTATTTTCACTAAACTTTGTTGTTCTTATCCTTATTCTAAAAATCGACATTTTGTTTGAAATTTTTTGAAATTATTCCAAAAATTCTAAAACTACGAAAAATCATCTGGAATAATTCGAATTTTTGATAAAATTGTTTTAAAATTCTATAAATAAAAAAAGTTTCTTTCTTTACGAAATTTTCAAAGATGTACATTTTGTTTTTAATTCATTGAAATATTCTCAAAAATGAAACTCTTCTAGAATCTTTTCAAAGCTTCTAATCATTCTGAATATCTTTAAAAATAAATCAACATTTTTCTCGATTTTTTTTTAATCCTGCAAAATTAAAAAAATATTTCCTTAAAATCTTCGATATTCTTTTTCAACATATGTTTAAATCATCAAAATTTTAATAATCTTTTAAAACAAAATCTATATATAAAAAAAAATTTCCAGACTTCTTATTGTGGGTTTGAAAATGTAAAAAAGTTTACAAATCATAGTGTGGCAACAAAGTATAAAGAAGTGAATTATTTCCCGATACTGAAAAATTATTCTAATAAAAATTTTCACTTTTATATAATACAAATTTTTCACTCTTAATTTTGATTGGCAAATTTAAAAATTAATTTGCAAAATTGAAAACTTCAAAATAATGATTGTTTACATTGAAAATTTTCACTTTTTTGCGTCATTTTAATATTTTTAATTTGCAGCCAAAGGAATTAATTTTCATCTCAAATGATCAATCATCGAAAAAAATGCAAAAGTACGAATTTTTTAAAAGAAATTTGAATTTTCAAACAATAAAGACCAATTTATTTATTAAGGCGTATTAGCAACAAAATAATTCAAATGTCAACAAAATTTTTATTCACTTCAAACCTTTCAACAAATTTTTAAGGCTTTAAGTTGATTTTTTTTTTTATTTTTCAATCTTACCAAATTGAAACATTTTGCTTTAGAATCTTCTACTCTTTTTCGAAAGTTTCAGAAATCTTTTGAAATTAAAAAATTAAAAAATTTCCCATAAATATTAAGAAAATTCTTTTTTTAATCCTTTCAATATTTTCAAACCTACTAATACTTTCAAATTATTTCAATTTTTTTGGATACTTTTTCTAATTCTGCATAATTAAAAGCATTATCTTCAAATATTTCAGATTCTTGTTTGAAATTATAGAATTATTTTGAAATATTTGAAATCTTTTCAACAATTCTTATAAAATTGATTTTTCTAAATACAAAATCATTTCAATTTTTCCTATAGGAACCTAAAGAATGGCAAAAGTTTGCTTTAAAATCTTTTACACACTTTTTCAAAATTTTAGGAAATAATTTCAAATGTTTTGTAATCTTTTCCAATTTTCTCTTAGAATTTTTTAAGAAAATATTCATTTGATTTCTCATGAATCTTAAGAATATTTTTTTCATTCTTTTGACGCCCTGCAAAATTGAGTTTACCTACGAAAATTTTTAATTTTGAAAAATTGAAAGAATTGTCTTAAAGTCTTCCATATTCATTTCCACACATTTTGAAATCTTCAAAACTTAAAATTATTCTCTTGAAATTAAACCTAAACCATTTCAAATTTTCTAAAGTTTTTTTCGAATTCTTCAAAATAAGTTTTTCCCATAAATTAATGTTTCTTATATCTTTGAAAATGTAAAAAAATTTAGAAATTATAGACATTAGCGATTTTTTAAATAATAGACAAACTAAAGTTTTCATTTTGATCAATTTGAGAATAGAAATGTACAAAAAATACATGATTATTCATCAGATGATAAAGCATTTTTACGTTTCAAATGAAATTTACTCAATTTTGTTTTCCACATATTTATTTTACAGAAAATATCAAATCATCACAAGATTTGCTGATATGACAAATTTCATATGAATATAAAATTTGGCAAATAACGAAGTTTT
This sequence comes from Andricus grossulariae, assembly GCA_011634705.1. Classification (NCBI taxonomy): domain Eukaryota; kingdom Metazoa; phylum Arthropoda; class Insecta; order Hymenoptera; family Cynipidae; genus Andricus; species Andricus grossulariae. The sequence continues at coordinate 17,766 of JAABKJ010003368.1, read as the reverse complement.
TTTGTTCTAAAAAAACGATCTTTCTCCTTCCACTCAAGTTATTTCAAGAATAAATAAAGCGTGGTTTGGAAAACAAGTCAGAACACTTACGAGATATAGCATTTATTTATCAAGTGAATCTTCATAAAAATTTTTTGAAAGAAACAGTTTACTATTCTCTATTATAGTGGTTATTTCGAGAAAAATGAATATAAGTGGCGTTCTACACCTCACATTGGTGGGGTTTCTTTACATTAAAAGTAAGTGTGACCTAATATTATAAATAACACACATAACACACCAAAATTTAAAAATGGTAAAAAAATATATTTTATGTTTGCGCACACGCGATAAAGCTTAGATGTGCTCAGATTGAAGACAAGAGGCAAAGTACGCCATACAAAATTGGGTTTCTCATTTTTCTCAAAAACTATTGATTTCAAATATTCTCATGACCGAAGATATTTATTTTTCCAAGATTTGCAGCTTTACAGAAATATTTTTTTCATCGAAATAAATATTCTTTTAGATAATTGGAAATTTTGAATTGAAAACGATGAACGTGAAATGCTAAGAATTGAAAACAGAAATATATAGCAAAGTAGCGTATCCTCTAAAATATAATTAATTTGAAATCGATTGATAATCGAATCCGTTGTGCGCGTTAGCAAAATGTATTTGAGAAAATTATTATTTGCATAATTTTAATATTATTATGGATGCCAATTTGTCACGTGCCTGATGATCATAAGGGTATTCATAAACTGGAAAAACTGTTAATAATACATTTTTCCCCTTCTGAGTGAAAAAATTGGAAATTTGGGAATTGTGAACTTTCTAAATTTTCCTTGTTCCAAATCGAAAAATTGTTTACTTTTCAAGTTATCCCTTCTAAATCGAAAAATTGTTTACTTTTCAAGCTACCTCTTCCATTACATTTTCTTTTAATTTTCACACATTACTTTGGCTTACTTGAACTGATTCTAAAGTCATGGAAAAATGTTATCTCTACCTTGGCATAGATAACGCTGGATCAACAAAAATTGAGATTTCTGGCACAAGAATTTTTCTCTTTTTTGTATTCAAGAACTTTAGGAAAGTTTTCAAATATTTCATTAAAAAATGCATAAATGAGTGAAAAAATCATTGCTTTAAAAATGTTCTCTCTTTGAAATGAAAAAATTGTTTAGTTTCTAACGTTTTATCCCTTTTCAGTCCGCAAATGACTTAATTTGAACATTTTCCCCCGAAGCATGTTTTACTTAAAAATTTTCCCCCTCTTATGCAAAAAAATTAGTTATTTTTTCCATTTTTGGTTTTTCAAATAGAAAAAGGCGAAAATTTGTTTAATATTCAAGGTTTCCTGCTGTCAACCTGGAAAATTCGTTAATAATAAATTTCCCCCCTTTTGAGTGCAAATAATTTTCAATATCATTGATTTAAAATATATATAATAAAAAAGTTACGTTTTTTAAGATCTTTGCTTGCACGCAAAACCAAGGTGTTTATCAATCGATTTCAAATTTTTTATACTTTTCAGGATCCTTCTGCGCTACTTTTCCATATAGTTCTTTTTTCCAATTTTCAAAAATTTTATTTTTCTGTCTATCCTTATAATCAATCTTAACAACCCAGAATGAATAAGTTATATTTGCACTTTCAAGAAATTCATCTTTAACCAAATAAAAACTGAATTTTCAACAAAATATTCAAATTTTCAACGAAATAGTTTGATTTTCTGTCAAACTAATTGAATTTTTAACTAAAGAAGACGAATTTTGAAGCAAAATTACCGTTTTAATTTAAACTATATAGCTTTTGTTTTATTTATTAATTGTTATTATATTTATGTATATAATTTCTTGTGTATTATTTTCCTGTTGAATGTACAGCGTCTCGTTGTTTTGGAACAGAAACTGTAAACGAAAAATTTCTAAATATCCATTTTTTTCACAAAAAAAAAATAGGTGCAGACGGTATGATGCTAGGTGGAGTTGATGGATCAGGATCCAATCAAGGTGAGGTTGGGGTATTATTTTCATAGGAGTGGGCGAAAAACAATAAAAATGGAAAGTTTAATGAAAACAGCAAAGAACAAAGAAATTATGTTAAAAGCGTGAAAAGAGAATAGTGACAGAAAGAGTGTGAAGTCTGTATTTAGATGCTTCACTTGTAAAATAAAATCCTGAATTTGCATTTTTTCAAGCAGTTGAAAAAATTGTTAATCACATTCATATTTTCCATGTGTGATGTAACATTTTACGCTAACTTTCTAAATATCGATTTTTCGCCAGGTGGAGGTCATCTAAAAGGACCCAAGGAACCAGAAAAGTCGGTTTTGTTCGAATTCACAGATGACGTTAATCTTACAGCTAAATTCGCGGTAACTTGGGCTAAACCCGAATGGTTACCAGAAGAGAAATATGATCATTCTCATCCAATATTTCAGAAATATCATATCTATCTAGAATTAGATAAGAATAAGACTTTCAATGGAGAGATTATTGATCCTGCAGGCATACGTGTTAAAGATATTGCGAAACATAAACCATACAGAGGTAAGATAGCTCTTGAAGAAGGACCAACGTTCGATAGATATACAATAAAGGATTTCCAAGTTTACGAAGGACATAGTAAACTTACTAAGTTGCCATACCATGCAGCTTTCGGCAAAGTCGTCGGCTACATTTATGTGGGGGTGAAAGAAACTAATGCGATCTATGTGGGACATGTAGTGCAGTAGGACCCGTCGGCTCGGAAACTCGTCGCATCGGAATCCTCAGGGGAGGGGGAGTCCTCCCCACCCGTCAATTTCTCTGCTAGCCGTAATAGGTAGGCGCACGCGCACAGGGTCACAGCAGACGTGGAGCATTCGACGAGTCCTACTCTAGTAAGATAAAGGTTACATGCAAGAAAAATTACCCCCGGCGAGTAATCTTTACCCTATTATATCGGGTCATTCTGCTTTCACCCCGACGCTACAAAAGTAATTAATTATATCACATAAAATTCGGTTTCCATTTGAAATTGTTTCATCTGAGTAGAAAGTCTTTTGTTTGAATTGGTATATCAAATCCTCATCCTTTAAAATTAGATGCAGTGTTTGGGAAGCTCCTCCAAACAAAAAACGGAACCAACCACAGCTGGCGTTACACCCTTTTTTTGGCTTGATTTTGAATGCCTTAATTTTAATGATATTCAAAAGAAATTGGTTTCTCGTCATACAAAAATATCAGTTTTATAAAAATATATTGCAAGAAAACATCAAATTTACGTAAACCTGAAATGTATAATTAATTTGGAATCGATTGAGAAACGCCTTTATAACAATATTATTTTTTTAAATTCTTTTTTACTTATATGGTGACGAAAATCCCGATCCGACGAGTCCTACTATAGCAAGGACATCAACGCAACGATAAAACTAAGAATAATCTTTACCCTATTGCATCGGATAGTTCATCTGCTTTCATCAAAATCACGGATGTAATTAATGACGTCTCACAAAACTCTGCCTGCACATAAAGTTGTTTCAATTGAATAGAAATTCTTTATTTCGAACTAGAATATCAAATTCTCCAAATTTTAAATTTGATGCAGTATTTGACAAGTTCCTCAAAACACGAACTAATCAAAGCTACGCTCACTTCATCAGGCATTATCTACGCACCTATTTTTTGAGCAGCATGCTTCGTATAAAAAAATTACAAGAGTTTCCAATAAATAAATAAACGCTGTCGTTTTTACTGTTGAATATCTAATAATTTTCAATTGCAAATCTATCAAATTGATTGAACTAAAATTTTACCTTTCATGGTTGAATAACTTTCAACCTTAAAAATTGAACTGTTTCAAAATAGGAATTCAAAGTAGCATTAATTTTTGACTGTAAAATTTGGCACATTTGGCACATAAAATATTGAAGAGTCTTCAATTGCAAATACTTACTTTTGAAGACATTTTAATAGCAATTCGTAATGATTTGAGAATTTTAAATTGTAAATCTTCGAAGTTGAATTATTCCACTGAAAATATTCAGAAGTACTTATCTGTGAAATACAAATCTTGAATGTTGAATAATTGGAATTTCTGTCGTTTGAAAATTAAAGAATGTTCAATTTTAACTCTTGAAAATAGCAAAACTTGCAATTGTACATTTTTTAAATTGGAGAGTTTTTAATTTTTTATATTTGCAATTTAAAATTAAGCAAGTTCAGGGTTAATGTCACGGTAAATTGGAAATTCTGTATCGTTGCTGATTTTCATTTGAAATTTCATCAATTTGGAAAATTTCGAATTAAAACTTGGCTTTTTCTATTCAAAATCATCCAAATTTAAGTATTTTTACTTATACATATTTGAAACTGAAGAATTTTCAATTATCACTCTCCAAATTTGAAAACCTTGAATTGCAAATATTTGAAATTGGAAGGTTTCGAATTTTGTTAATTTACAATTAAAAATTATGCAGATAATTAAAATTGAAGTTGATAATTAAAAATTAAAAATTAGAATTGAAAATTAAATATAATTGAATTATAATTAGAATTAAAATCAGAATTAGAATGAGAATTCGAATTAGAATTAGAATCAAAATTAGAATTAGAATAGGAATTAAAATTAAGATTAAAATTTACATTGCAAAATGAATAAAAATAACTTTATACAGTACAAAGCTGCATTTAGGCTTAAAAGAATTGTACAAATTCTATAAGAGGATGCGATGGGATGTGAAAGTTATCCTACAGAGCGAAAATCTCGATATCCTTGGTATATCCCGCGGATACGTCAAAATATCCTCAGGATATCCCATTAACATTCCAAAATTACATGCGAAGGATATTCCCGGATATTCTTGAAAATGTAGATTTAGCTTATGCAAATGATGTATATTTAATTATATGAATATTAAAAATCATTATCAGCTAAAATATTCTATGACTTCATTCATTCATTTATTCCGTCCACATTAAAACTTCAACGTATACATACATATTTTTGAAAGTCTCGAAAATAACGTGAGATAGAAAAAATTGTAAATAGAAATTTTTCTAGAACATTTTTAGGAAAATAATTTTTTTCCTTGGACTCTTCTCGGATCTTCTTCTTTGTTGGCCAAAAAGTGTTGTTCTAGATTGCACAATAGAAGAAGTAATAAAGAAAACTGATGAGCCTAGATTTAATTCCCTTTGCTACAAAATATGTATCAATGACAAAAAAATGTTTCGATTGAAATATATAAATTCTTAAATGCAAATATTGAAACAATGTATATTAAAAAAACGTTAATATTAAACGTATAACGTGTGAGGCGTGTGCTTGATTGCTCCGTGTTTGCCGGTGTTTTTTGATCGTATCATCCTAACCTAAATCTTTGCCCGGATCGATGACTATAAATTGGGCGGGCTGTGTTTGATTGCTCTAATACTATGCCTTGAACTGCTTAGAACGGGGCTTATGATTGCGCATCAGTCTGCATTGTGAATTGGACTTGAGATTCATTAGGTGTTTTTGTTTACGAACAGACCTAACCTAAATTCGACTCTGAAGCCCTTTTTTTAGTGAATATGAATTGCTGGCCTTATATATTTGAAAAATCAAAATATTCCATTATTTCTGAAGAATAGCTCTTAATTTACTAAATACCATCGACACTAACTGATCACATGGAAAATGTAAGAAACCTCTTGAAGACAGTGATTCTATTCAATGCACTGGCTGTTATACGCGTTTCCACCCTGAATGTGCTAATAATTTGCCTCCAAATTCCGACGGATCCTTCAATAAATGTTGTGGATCCAGGCCATCATCTACTGCAGAAGGACATCGTGAAGTTACCTTAAATACGTCCGAACTTCAGGATATTATCTGCCGTGCGCTTGACAGTCGATTAGCCCCTGTCTTGGATAAACATAGAGCTGAGATGAAACATGATTTCAATCTCGTGCAGTTGTTAGTGAACAATCTTACGACCAAAGTTGAAAACATGAGCATGAAGGTACACAATATTGCGACTCGCGTTGAGAGTATTGAGGATCGAGTTGAGACTATTGAGACTACCATTCAATCTCTTGATTCAGGCAATGTAGCAGCATCATCAGTCTTTACAAATGCATGCATTGACATGTGTATGACAGAGCTCTTTTAACGTGAAGCACGTAAGGAAAACTTAATACTTTTTAATTAACCCGAAGTGCAAGAGGTCCAAGGAACTGGTCCTTTGAAATCTGATATCTCAAAAATTAAAAGAATGCTTGAGTTAATTAACGCATCACCTGATCTGAATGAGATAAATTGTGTTTGGCTGGGGAAAAAATCTCATGAGCTTATGAGACCTGTCAAAATAATTTTCCAGTCTCAACTAGACGCGAATCAGATGCTTCGACAATTTATCGATCAAGGAAAGGGACTCTTTGCTCAAAATATACTCTCGAAAATGAAGTTATCGTTGGATCGCACTCTCATTCAGCAGCTCAACGAGCGCCTATCCAAGGGAGGAAGCAACCTTCGGATAATTTACAAAAACGAAACCCCAACGATAGTCTCCAACGCGGGAAAACCTACAAGCTAAATTTCTACTATCAAAACTCTAGAGGTATAAAGACAAAGTTCAATTACTTGATCAAATCTATGGATATTTTTCAAATATGATATATTTATTCTAACGGAAACTTGGCTTAAACCTGATGTCTCATCATCTGCATTTTTTAACAGAAATTTGTATCATGTCTTTAGGGATGATCGTATCGATAGATTAGGTGTTAGTGCTCTTATAGCTATTAATGTAAGATATCCCTGCCTGATTTTGAATGTCTCCTCTATCTCTAGAGCAGTACCTTCAGTGAATATTGTTGGAGTAAAAGTGCGTATAATTAATATTACACTAGCATTTATAGTTCTATATATACATCCAGGGCTAACTTTAGCATTTACACAAGTAGCATTTACACAACGCATTCATGATCTCCTAAACGAATATAGTCAGGTGGACGTTATCTACACAGACCTTTCGAAGGCCTTTGACAAGGTTGATCACCGTATTCTCATGGAGAAATTAACCAATCTTGATCTGCCGCATAAAACTTACATCTTCTTCAATCCTACTTAATAAATAGACCAAACATAGTGCAATATGGTGGTCACTCCTCTCGTCCGTTTGCTCCCTCCTCTAGAGTTCCTCAAGGTTCTAATTTAGGTTCTCTTCCTTTTATAATTTATATGAATGATCTATCACCTAACTTAATTTGTTACCATCTGTTGTATCTTGATGATGTCAAGCTTCACATACTCAGATCAAACACACAATCTTGCGATGTGTTGCAGGAAAACATAAACAATTTTAATCTTTGGTGTCATGAGAACAATTTTACCTTACACGTAACAAAATGTAAGATCATGACATTTACTAAGAAGAAGTCTATTTTGGAATATCAGTACACGATTGAGGGTGTTAACCTCAAGAGACTTTTTGTGATTGAGGACTTGGGCATGAATATTACGCCGAGTTTGAATTTTGATACACACGTTGACAGGATTGTTCTCGGTGCAAGCAGGACTCTAGGATTTCTGATAAGATCATGTAAGAATTTTGAAACTACGGGACCTCTCAAGATACTATTTCAATCCCTGGTTATGTCTAAGTTGGAATATGCTTCTGTCATTTGGGCTTCTCACACCAAAATGTACTCTGATGCCATTGAAAGCTGCCATGAAAAATTCCTGAAATTCTTAGCTTGGAAGGAAGATGGGATATTTCCTCCTAGAGGATCAGACTATACATTGCTTGAATCTAGATTTGTTGTGTGGTCCTTGGAGGACAGGCTTATTTTTTCAACCATTTTATGTCTTTTCAAAATTGCACGTGGTATAATTGACTGTCATTCTATCTTACAGACGCTTCCATTCAATGCCCCGCAGTATGCTACTCGTCAGACTGAACCTTTTCATATTCCTTCAGCTCTCCACCGTCGTTCTCCCTTGTATCGTATGTGCACCTATGTAAATAAACTATATGTATATCCAGGCGCTGATTCTAACATTGATCTATTTTTTATGTCTATTGGCGAGTTCATTACATCAACCTATTAATTTGTTAACCATCATCAATTATATTTTACAATCTCGGAGCGATGTAACGTTTCTCACATTACTTAGCAATGTATATATGTTTGCTGTGTACATTTTGTAGCCCTATTATTGGTCATTTGACTGTTGGGCTTCTGTTTTACTAAATAAATAAAATAAATAAACATCCAGAAAAAATGCAAGCCTTGGTAAAGATAACGCTCGATACACAAAAATAAATTTCTGCCCTAGGTTTCTATCTAAAGAACACAGACTAAATCAAAACATTTTTTTTATCAAACTTCATCTCGGCAAAGGCTTTGATTATCAGAACCTGAAATTCAACACTATTCATTCTTCACGTTTTGGACAGTTAAAATTAGAAAAAAGTTATTTGTGTAATTACTGAGAATTCTCTATACTTTGGAAAAAGCTCAGTAAGCGTTGCATAAAAGCAATGTTGTGCCTATTTTACCTGGTAATTCTTTAACTTTAGTAGACTCATTTTTCTCCGTTTCCATATGGACGTACACATTTTGAAAATAAATTACTACAAGCGCAATTATAATCTCGAGACTTTAAATATTTGTTCAAAACTGCAGAAATGAATTTTTAAACTGAACAATATAAGAATAAAACATCAGAAGAACAAGAAGGTTATTTTGTCATTCATTATCGAGTAAAATAATTTATAAATAAGACAGTGAAACCACTTCATCATAATGAAATTCTAATCTTTTTTTCCTTATTTCACAATAATCATTGTATAAACCTTGTTTTTCGTATGTTTGATATCACCATAGATGGAATCAATAATGTGGGCAGCACAGTCAGGGCTACATTATTTTTAAATCAAGATAAAAATTTTTCTGGTAATTAAGGTTGTTATTAATAATTTCAAAAATGTATTTTTGAAAAGAAAGAAGTGCCCGAATGTGGGGGAGGGGGTGGATGCAGTAATTACCAATGGGCTTCTTCATCAAATTCATGAATCAAGTTTAAAATTGGGTAATTTTGTGCTTCATGGTACACCTAAAATAACTTTAAAGATGATATTCGTATTAATCTTTTTTGAACTTACCAAACGAATTCAGAACAACCGGGATGACGGCATCGAGTTATTTATTCAGTTATCAATTTCTCGTAAGTGCTTTACCTAGAAACCTTATGATCTAAGTAAACACTCAGAAACAAGTTTTGTTGACAAGAAGAAAATTAATTTAAGATTGCAGTGAAGTCTGCTTTCTTATGAATAATTTCAAATCACCGAAATCAGAGCATAAATAACATTCAGAAATCAAAATTTTCCCCCTCTACCGGTTTCCTTCCTTCTCCCTTTACCCTCTTTTCCACACCTCCTAGCAGCCCCTTGAAGTGCTTCCTCCACTCTTGCATTCCTAAATCTTCATTTAGGCCCTTCATTCCTCCTCTTTCCCTGTTTATCACTTCCCATTCCCTTCATTCCTCTACCGCTTTCTCTACCTATTCGATGTAAATTTCTTTCACATTATTCCCATCCTATTTTTACATTCTCTGCATTTATCGCCCTACCAACCTCTCCTAAACCTCTCTTCTTCTCTCGGTCTCACTTCTTTCCTGACCTTATGAATCACTCCTTCAAGTTCTTCTTGTAGCACATTTGCTCCTTTCTCTTCCAAACTTTTCCCTGTTTTCGTCCCGCTCCTCCCTACTGCGCTTTGGGCCTCCACATCTCATTGTCGCGATAACCGGGAAGTGTTCTGAGACTATCAGGTTGCCCACTTCCATTCTAACCAACAGCTTCCTCATTCTTTCTACTTCCAGAATGTAATGTATTACGGTGTACCCCACATCCGCGTACTTACATTCCCCTCATTCATCACCTCTTGGATTGCCGTTACAAATGATCAATCCCACCTCTTCCAACAAGTTCAGTTACCTCCTACCCTCCCGGTCCGTTTCCTTTCGTTTCGAGTTTCTCCTGAACACCTTTTCTTCTCTATATGATAACTCCTTGTTCCTTATTCTATGCATTCAAGTCCCTCCTATTAGGACCAGCCTTTCCTCTCTTTCCTCTGTCCATTTTCTTATTGTCTTTGTCGTCCCTCTTCTTCTCTTCTCCTGTACACGCATACTACATCTACAATAAGTTTTCCTAATCTTCTTCTCCTAACCATTGTTCCATTCTTTTCTTCTATTCACTCTTCCTTCTCTTCCTCTACTACCAGTTTCTTTCTTACCCCTGACAATATTTCACTCATTCCTCTTTCTTACACGTGCTCCTTACTCGCTTCTTGCATCTTCCACTCATATGCTTTCGGTAATATTCTTTCCATGCCTTTCCACTCTTTTCCACTTTTGTCTCACTTTTCTTACTTCGTCTTTGACCTTCCCTTGCCTTTCATATCATTCAGTCTTCCGCAAGTGTCCTCACAGGCCCTTTGCAAGAGCTTCTTATGTGTTGAAAATATTCCTTCATCCCTTTCTCTCTCCAGCGTTCTTTTCTTTGTCTTGACTTTTCGATATCACTGCCCCTCTCTGCATCTTCGCCCTCTCTCTCTCTTTCTTCTTCTCTCTCTCTCGTTCTCTTTTGACGTGTCGCGACTTTTACTCCTCCGCCGTTCACATCCTTCGAATTCCTACTCACTGCCAAAAAACCCAGTGTCTCACCAAAACGAACCTAACCTCAAAATCAACTTTTGTCAATTATTATATTTTTGGTTTCAATTTGAACTTCCTACTGCACCCTTCATTTACACTTATGCTTTTACCCCAGTCCCCTTACTCACCACACCCTCTCCGTACTCACTTAACTTTTCACTACTCCCCAGCCAAAGAAATGAATTTTTAACTAAAATGATGGAATATTTCATCGGAATAGTTATATTTTTAGTAAAAAAACAAATTTCCGTCCAAAAAAATAATTTTCCAAAAATAGTTACACTTTTGTACAAAGGGATGAATTTTCAATCAAAATGATGAACCTTTGACTACATTAATGAAAATATCAGCCAAACAGAAGAATTTTCAAACAAATATAATAATTTCGACCAGAAAAGACGAATTTTTTTGCTGGAAAAATTAATTTTTCAACCAAAAATTGAATAGGTGTTAAACTTTTAGTTAAATAAACTGATGTTCGACTTGTAAACATAATTTTTTCAACTTAAATGATGTAATATTCAACTGAACTAGTTACATTCTAATTTCGTTCTAAATTAGTTTGTAACAAAAAAAAAATAATAGAAACAAATTTTCAACGAAATAGTCAAAGTTTCAACTTGAATAGTTCAATTTCAGAAAAAAAAATTCAGAAAGAGAGGAAGCTTAATTTCAACAAAGGAGTTTAAGTTTTGAAATTAAATTTTCATTCTAGAAAAGATCAATTCTGAACAAAAAATGTAGTAAATGATATTTGAACAAAACAAAAAAAAGATTTTAATTTTCAATCGAAAATGGTTGAACCAGATACTTGAATTTTCATCTAAAATCGATCATTTTTCAACTAGAAATAGAATAGTTAAGTTTTCAGTTGAAAAATTTAATTTAATCAAAAAAAAACGGAATTTCAACAAAATGGTTGAATCTAGTGGTATTCAATGATGATTTGATCTCTCTTAAAATCTTTGAAACCTTTCAAAACTTTCAAAATTTCTTAATATGTCTTGAAATCTTCTAAAAGTTCATGAAATCCTTAGTGACCCATTGAAATATTGTGAAACCTCTTGAAAACTTTTACTTTTAGCTCAAATCTATCAACATCCTGTGCAATTTCTTAGTTTCCTTTGAAAATTGTTTTTCTTTTCGGGACCTTATAAAAAGACTTATGGGGCCATATTCAAGAAATAATTTTTTTATTTATATTCTATGGCTAATTGTTTAGAAAATAAATATCGTTTTTATTTCAGGACAGGGAGTTCATTTTAGGACAGGAAGGTAATTTTTTAAACTGTAAATGTTACTATTCCATTTTCGTTTAAAAATTATTATAATATATCCAGTTCAAAATTCAACTATTCGTTCAAAAATGTGTCTTCTTTAATTGTTGAAAAATTTATCTTTTTCGTTTGAAAATTTAAATATTTAGATTGAATATTCATCATTTCAGTTGAAAATTCACATTTTTGGTTTAAAATTCAACTATTCCAGGCAAAGATTCATAATTTTATTTAGAAATTCATCACTTTGGTTGAAAATTGAACTATTTTGTTGAAAATTCTTTTTGTTCGTTTTGTTAAAAATTGATTTTTTAACTAAAAGTTCAAATATTCCATTTTTCTTGGAAAAATTAATAGCTTTTAGAGCAATTATTTATGCATATATTTATAGCGCATAAATTAAAAAAATGTTTGCGTTGATGGGAAATTTGAATATGTTACTATTAGTTGACCGGGAAAATTGAAAAACTTGACCCTGATCAAAAAAGTTGTACAATTGTAATAACCGTCTTTAGGCACTCAAATGCGTATTATTTATTCAAGTTGGTGCTCAGGTGAGGCGCATAATTTTCACTAATTTTGCTAAATAATTACAATTTTAGATGAAAAATAAGGAAAATATACAATAAAAAAAATGTAGAAAATCAAAAACAGAACTCTGTTGGAAAGTAGGGCATGATGAGCCTGGATATGTATAATTAATTTTGAATTCATTGATCCAATGTAAATTGAAGAGCCTAAATTATCATTTTCCTCAACTTTGTTTAAACAATTAGTAAGCAATACTTTTAAATTAGGGCAGGCTCCATCACGTTTACAATATCACGATATGACTTTCTTATTCTTTTAATAGAGATATAAATGGTATACCATAGTGCCGTTTTATCAAACTTTTCTATTCTTCACATTTGTCATGTTTTTGGGTTTTATCAAATTCTTATACACAGTCCTGAATAAGTTTTTTTTACCAAGCAATTAGTGTTTCAATATCGAATTAGCAAAGATCTCGACCACTCGAATTGGTAATTTTCTACTAGCCTTTCGTGGTTAGTAGTTGATAGTCATTTCCCTCGTGCCTGATTAAAAGGATAGATGTTTTGACGTTTTTTCATCACTCTCTGGCACAAAATAAAACTTTTCAATTATAAATAATATATTTTTTATCTATCTCTGCTCCCATGGAAGCCACAATTCTCAAGTTATCACAAAATATGTTGTGTTGCAAATACAATGTTACCATAGTGATGTACTAGTAATGAGAAAAAGGTGGCAGAAGTAGCACGCTAATACCATAAGAAAAACAGACGGTTTAGCAAAGAAACCAGGAAATATAATTCTACACAAAAAAGTTAATTTTCTACGAAATAGGTAAATTAGCTCAGGAATATTCAAATGGAATTTCACGGATTTCTCGAGGAATCATGTGAGATTTTTGTAATTTTTTCATCACTATTGATTGTTTTTCTTGAATTATAGATTTCAGCGAGATTGATAGGAATGAAGAGAATTATATGGACATAATTGGAGGACCGGTATGAAATATAAAAAAATTTCATTCGAATAGTGGTAAACTGAGACCAGATGAATGGATAAATTCAACATTATGTTTTTGTTATAGAAAATTTTCTTCCAAAGGTAATTGAGTTCGGACAAATCAATGGAGAATTAGAATAAGTAACATTTTCTATAAACGTATGTCGATTTTATTTTCAAGTATTATGTGAATTTAAATTAGCATAAGTTTTATTACCCATATCTGTAGTTTTCCAATAAATAATCCCTGGTAAGTACCGATTGTTCTTGGTTGACTCTTTGCTTTTTCTCCCTCTTTTTTTCGTCATGTAATTTTTTCTAATGAGCCGGATGGGAGATAATTCGGAAACTAAATTTTGGTTCGTGAATTTCATTCATGCTCTGATTTCGGTGCTTGAAATTATTCATAAGAAAGCAGAGTTCACTGCAATCTTAAATTAATTTTCTTCTTATCAACAAAACTTGTTTCTGAGTGTTTATTCAGATTCTAGGGTTTCTAGGTGGAACATGTGCGAGGAAATGTTGACTGAATAAGTAACTCGATGCTGACTGAAAATTGTCATCTCACTTAGCCCCCGCCAATAAGATTAAGCTATGTCAGCCATGTGTCTCGCCAGATGTCTTACCTGATCTAGGTTACCATCTATGCTCGGAGAGGGGAAAATACAAATATCCCAAAATAGTACATATACAAAAAACATCAGAATATTCATTAGTCAATATGCTTTCAGCATTCTTCGATAATCAAAAATGTTCGCGCATTAAAAAAAAATGAGAATCCTTCCTGTGTTTTCCACCGTCCTGGTTGTTTTGAATTTGATTGGTAAGTACAAAATAAATGAACGCGAGTATCATCATTACGGTAATTTTAGCTGTACCATGAAGCACAAAATTACCCTGGTTATACAGAAAATGTGCCGCTTCCAAAAACGCTCTAGATCATTTTACTGAAAACTTTACTATTCATATAAAAGATTTAATATTTTGTTGAGAGTCGATCTTTTTAAATTGAACTATTTGTTGAAAATTTATTTGTTTGGCTGAGGCTTTCTCTCTCGATAAAAAACAGCTTGATCATAGTCATGTGAATGATACTTACAATACTAGAACCTTGTACTATAAGTTGATTATATTTTTGAAAAATGTTACCATTGTGGAAACACGGTGAGGTGAAAAAATACGCCTATAAATAATTCTAGTTTTTCAATTTTGAGCTGTGACTTGCAAATTCGTTAGGTTCGTTGAGATAAGGTAGCCTATTTCTAGACTCTGTTTTTTTAAGATCCATCTCTTTAGTTGAAAACTTATCTATTTTGTCAAAAATTCAACTATTTTGTTGAAAATTCAATTATCGTGTTGAAAATTCGTCTTTCTTAAAAATTATAAATTAATTTTTGACTTGCATGTATTTAGTAGGAAATTGATCTTTTTTAGTTAAAAATTCGTTTATAATGGAAGATAACCAATCTTTTTGGCTTGGTTAAAAGTTCATCTTTCTTGGTAGAAAATGCATCTCTGTACGTAGAAAATTCGAAAGTTCGCTTAAAAATTCAACTATTTTGTTGAAAATTTAATTATTCCATTGAAAATTGAGTTACCATAAAATTCGATAACTTCGTCAAACTTTAACCAATTATGATCAAAAAAGTTTATAACACAAGAAATTGAACTCACTTTTAATATACCCCCTGTCAATGTTAGTATTAAGAAGTAAACAGTGATACCTTGTCATTTGTTCTTACAGAATTGCATCAGTGTATGCAATCGAGCTCATACATTCATCCATTTAATGGTAAGTTATTATTTTTGAGTAACTCGTTATAGATTTTGAATATGAGAGCTGGAAACTCTCAAATTTTGACAATACCATTACAGAAGCGTATCAGATGTAAGAAAACATTAAATATAATCAACGATGCAAAATAATTGATTAAATTACCATGCGAACATTTTTTCAATTAAAAAAGGTAACCACACCGGAGACCTTTACGAAGAAACTATAAGAGTGACTCTGGATGTAGATTCGGCTTTTTGTTTTGAAAATTCATCTCTGTTGGCAGATCTTTGATTTTTTTAATTAAACTGAAATACGTTCTCTGTTGACAAGTGATTAACCAAAATTGTCAAAGCTTCAAGTTGCCAGTCTACAAAAATGTCATTAATGTTAATTTTTTCTTGCCAAGTTAGATGCAGCTACAGACCTAGATGAAGACCGTATTGTGATAAAAATGAAGAATGGATATTGCTACTATGGATGGATCAAGTATCCTCGCGGCGAAAGCATACCTTCTTTCCTGCATCGCGATGAAACCAACCAACCTACCGATGAGTTTTTGGCTTTTATACTATTATCAGGCAACGTACATGCGAAGGCAATTATCTACTTCAACCGACATGTAGCCCGTAAGACTCCGACTGATAAAATAATTGCTCGTATACATATAGGAGATGGCATGTATTATGTAGCTGAATCTTTCCAAAAGTATGATGTCACGAGACGTTATCATCTTCCTGGCCAAAAATTTGATTCACCCTATTATCCAGCCAGCAACTGCATATATATTAAGGTGCCAGAGGGTGGGAAAAACGTTGTATATAGGTCTTCTTTACAAGTTATAGGTCTACCTAGAGACACTATTATGATAAAACTGACGAATGGACTTTGCTACTATGGAAAGATTCTGTATCCTGGCGGCAAAAACATACCCACCTGGCTGCATCCTAACCAGAAAGAACCTACCAATGAGTTTCTGGCTTTCATATTATCATCAGACAATCAACATATGGTGGCACATATCTACAGGAATGAAGATGTAACCCCTACGGCTCCAACTGGTCGAATAATAGCTCGTATACATATGTCAGGGAACATTTATTTTTTAGCTCAATCTTTCGAAGTGTATCATGTCAACAATCGTAAGCGTGGTCGTTCTGGCCTAAAAAATAGTTCACCTGAATATCTAGACAGAAACCACGTATATATTACAGTGCCAATGGGTACGACTAGCGTTGTTTATAAGTCTCCTTTACAACCTACAGAAATTCAACCACCCAAAAGGTTTGTGTAGACCACTGTGCTGGAAACATTACATTTATTCTAATATTCTTTAGCGATTGTTCGAATTGTCTATCTTGAAATGTAGAAGAGTGATTAAAAATAAAACTTGTTATGTCTAACTGCATTTTTACTTTGTTATTGAAGATAGCAAAATGGGGAAATTTGTTTTTTAGACGACTGTGCTCAAAGATTTTTTATTAGTCCAATTTCTTGAGGGGATGGCTCAAACTGATGGTTCTGGCACAGACCATATAAAATCCAAGGTAAAAACATCGATAACTGTGATTTGGTGATTGTAATTTCTCTTTTGTGAGAGAAGTTATTCAATATCCTATAAAAGAAAAAAAATTTAATACTGAACATTTTATAACGCCTTGTGTCCTTTTTCCAAAACGACACAAGTTTTCAAAACAAAAAACACGTGTGCCATAACAAAATGTTCAATAAAAAATTTGTGAATCTTTTTTGGGTGCTTAATTTTCGTCAGCTGAAGCTATTTGATATGCATACGACAGTGACAGACAGACACCATCATAAAACCTGTTGTTTTTTTCAAAGGAAATCTCGTAACATAGAGATTTAAAGAAATCCGAGATAGTCTGTTTTCACATACAACCAGTACCTTCTCAATATAATGACATTGTAAACAACTTTGCTATGTCATACTGAAGTTCGTTTGTCATCAAAGATTAAAAAGTGATAAAACTTCATTTTGTAGACCACTATGCTGAAAACTTCACTTTTATTCAAATTGAACCTCCAGAAATGTAAATCTGCATTGAAAAATATCTATCTAACAGTACACTCGAACTTGAATTTCAGCATGATTTTGGTTATGACCTTCGGCTCAAAGCCAGGCTTTGCGAGCGTAAACATTAGGGCCGTATGAACACCGAAAGTGAACTGACACAATGTGACGGAGTTATCCAGTTAGGCCGTGAGGGTAGAACGTTTTATTGCTATGCTACTTTTTTGTCAGGCATGAGTGACTAAGAACGTCATCTCCTTTCGGCTCCATTTATGTAAAACCGCGACGCAGAATTATTTCTCGGAAGGCGCGAATAGAGTTCTCAGATATCCAAGTTCGAGTGTATTGCTTTTTTGTTGTTAGTGTATGAAGAATTAGGAAAATGAGAAACTTCCGATTTTTTAGATCACTATGCTGGAATCTTTTCTTCAAGATCGATTGTCTTTGAAAAAGGTCCAAATTGAAGC
>JAABKJ010003367.1:0-26095 GCA_011634705.1 Andricus grossulariae | reverse complement strand
TTAGCGAGACAATATCGTTTCCCAAGTCAGGCAAACGTGAGCATCATCTGACAGAGAGCGTCATCGTGCCATCTCAGGAATCCATTCAAGCCGATGACACACGCAAAGATTTCAGTGGTGTGCTTAGCGATACAATATAATTTTCCAAGTCAGGAAAACGTGAGCATCATCTGACAGAGAGCGACATCGTGATATCTCAGGAATCGATTAAAGCCGATGACACACTCAAATATCTCAGTGGTGTGCTTAGCCAGACAATATCGTTCCCAAAGTCAGGCAAACGTGAGCATCATCTGACAGAGAGCGTCATCGTGCCATCTCAGGAATCGAGTAAAGCCGATGACAAACCCAAACGTCTCAGGGGTGTCCTTGCCGAGATTATGCCGGTTCCGAAGGCACAGTATGCTAATAATACTAGAAAAACATCCAAGAGCAGAGGGGAAACTGACATTCTGACAACCTGTTCGTACACTGAAAAACTAAAAGAAACAAATGAAAATATTAAAATAAAGAGCGAACCTTAAACAAAGAGAAGTAACAAGAAAGAAGCAACGAACATAAAGAAGAGTGAGCCTAAAGCAAAGATAAAAACCAAGAAAGAAGCAGCGGGTAATGAAAAAAGCAGCAAATCAAAAAATATTTTGAGAAGCACGAAGAAGCTAACACAGTTCAAAAGGCCCAAAAGTAAGAAAATCGTTCTCAAAGTGGAAGAAGCGGAAAATGAAGATGTGTGTCCCGGTTGTGCTAGTTCGTACACTGAATCTTTACCAGGTGAAAAATGGTTTCAGTGCAAATCAAGCAAAAGCTGGTATCACGAGGCGTGCGTTTACCTGCCAAGAAATGCTGTTTCTTTCATTTGCCAAAACTGTGCAAAGGTTTAATCGCTGATAAACAATAATTTTTTTGTTGTACAATCGTCGATCTCTTATCTTCATTAAAAAGATTTGCCGTGCAATTTTCTAATACGTGATATGCATTTACTACGTATACTGATTTGTTTTCGAACTTCATCATAGTATATTTCATTATTATTCTGTACTTTTATTTATCCAATCGATGAAACAAACAAAGTTTATTGATGTTTGTCAAAATTGACGCTAGTCCCAAGTAAACTAAGTATTTATGGTACCATATATATACCATATATGCCACTGTACACATATAAGATTGCAGGGAATAATTAACTTGTAATTTAGTTAATAAATTAAGAATTTCATAAGCTACTTTTTCAGACTTTATTCATTATTTATTAACTATTGCTGATAAACTATTTTATTTTTTTATAATTCTTTAAGTTTACTCACCACATGTAAGTATTATCTATATATAATTGAAATTAAAAAATGGAACTATTTCTGATAATAAATTCCAGCTTTTAATATATTTATTAATGACAAGATTTTTATCATTAGTTTATAGTAAGTTTGAATAAAATATATTTTCATCAAAAATATTTTATTTAAAAATGTACCTTTATTAACAAATAGTAACAATTATTAAAATTATGGATCTTTGATTTTATTTTGAAAACTCATGTATTTTTTGACAAAATTATTATTGTTAAAAAGTATAATTTTGATTTCTTTGTTAAACGTTCCTATAATTATTTTGGATCCTTCAATTCATTTTTATTTGAAAAACTTGTTATTGTTCCAAGATTCAACATTTTTTCCAGTATTTTACAAATCCACACTTTTCAATAAATAAAATATCCATATAGAAAGTTTAATTTATCTCAATTTATATACATATTATTTCATTTTAAGTTTTATCATTCCACTCTTCAAAAGTGAATAAATTTACGTAACGTATTCTGTGATTTTATGAAGAATTTAAAAATATACAGGATACAGGTTCCTGTAATTCTCTACGGACGGTAGAGTAGGCTTTTTGTACTGGTACGGTAGAAACCTTTGCGTGCAGGCCGCCTCTGGTAGAATGTCAACGAAAATGAGGTTATATCACAGCTATCACTATTTTCATTCAACATAACTCATTTTCTTGTTGGCTATGTTTACAGATAATCTTTTTAGTACATAACATACCAAAGAAGCGAACCGACATATTTTCCCATCTTCAGATGTTTTGATTCTCATAAAAAGCTGCAGTCGGCTTTGCCCTCCGGTGTGGGGCAAAGCCGACGAAATAAAGCTTGTTAGGAATAATTAAATTAATAAATTATTGTTTTATTTATGTAAGTAATACTTATATAAATATGATGTACAATAATGTGGGACTCGAAATAAAAGAAAAAATGGATCAATTCCACATATTATTAACTTTAATTTAATTTTTTGGATTATGAACATTTTGTTCTATTCACTTGAATTAGTTTTAATTAATCTCGATTCCGTATACATTTTTTCGAATTCTTAAAATTTCCTTGAATTCTTCGAATTTGACTGTAATTTTACCTATTGCTAATATTCTTCGTAGCGGACGATACTCTTTTTCTTCTTCTTCTTCTCCTTCTGCTTCTTCTTCTTCTTCTTTGAAATCTTGCCTTATGGTGCCCCTATTTCTGGTGTTTCTCATGACAACTTATATTTTTCTTTTTCTTCTGACAGACAACATCCTCCTGCCAGTTCGCTTCCTCCTGCCAGACCAAGGTCCCGGTCTCCTTTTGCCATAAATAGCTCCACCGACCCGGCTTTCATTTATTAACGTACTTGGATATAGGCTCGATCAACTTCAATTCATTCGGCTTCGTTCCAATAGAAACGGCATCGCTTTGGGCCAATGCCAACCCAAGAGCAAATTTGTATAATCAACATTCGGTGGTGACTTTTTTGCAACATTAGTGAGCAGTAATGTTCTTGCTGGAATATATGTATATAGTCCTCGTCTGAAAAATGAAGGACGGGCAAAACTAAACATGGAAAGTGGCACGATTACCCTATGGAACCCAGATGAAATCAGGGAAACACCATTAGACCCCGGAGCTTAATCTTACTTAATTTTACAGTAGATCTTGTGAGCCACAATCCTACACGTTATTGAAAAAATTTCAAGCTAAAATATAAAATTGTTTTCTGATCCGCAGTCGTCTTAAAATGTTACCAGTAACTTTTTACTACAAAAAATAATTCCGTTTTATTTACTTAAGGAAATAGTTTTCAGGGGAAATTATTATGTTTTATAATTCGTTACATATAATCACTTTCTTATGGAGAGACCACTATGATGCACATTAAAAAAAAATTAGAGTGCAGAAAAAAATTTCATGAAGTTAGATCATTGAACACGTTTTATGTTTGAGTTTCTCGCTGGAAATAAATATTCAAAAAAAAATGATTTGAATAAAAATCATAAACTTTCAGACATGATTTACAATTTTTATAAACTTTAGAATCTCTTATTTTTTTCGCTGGAAATGTGGATGTCAATTTTAAAAACCCTGGATTATAAAACTTAATATCTGCGTGAATATTGGCGCACAATGCGCGCGTTCACGTCGCCAGATTTTTATTTTATAATACTAAAATCATATATTATTTGTAAAACTAATGTAATGAATCTTTGAATACAAAAAATTCCGAATATTTTAGAAACAAGTAGAATAATTTATTACATGAATCATTCTACTTAGTAAAATATGTTAGACAACATTCTTATTTTCGTAATTTTAATATTTTTATGGATGCTAAGTTTCTTCACGTATCTGGAAATCTTATCAGCTTCGAGAAATTTTCACAACCTTTTATTTGCTGATACATAAGAGATAAGTCTTTTACTAATAGCCGCTTGTTATTCAAATATTGTTAGTCAAATACTGATATTTTTTCAATTAGTTAAAACATATTTTTATTACTTTTTATTATTTCACATTATTTCATAATTAATATTGTTGTTTTAGATCACGTTTTTTTTAATTATTTAATTTAGAAAAAATACGTATAATTAGTTTAGTTTGGAATAGAAATTTGAATGAAAATTACTTCTTTTGCCTAAAGCGAATATAAATAACAAATATGCAAATAACGATACTTGAATAAATAATTATGACCACAGCTATTTTGTGATTATTCACGTTTGGGCTCCTCTTCTAAAATTGTTTGCAATAATCAATGGGAATTTTATGATGATTTTATAAATCAAGTTAAAGAAGAAGTAATTTTGAACTTTACTGTATACCTAGAACAGCCGCAAGATTATTTTCATAATCAATAATTACTGGCTTACTTTTTCACCTTCATATTCTTAAACGAAAAAATTTTAAGTATCTCTTGAGGTCCAAACGAAAAAAAAATGGTCGGAATTACAAAAAATAAAATGTCGAAATTTATTCTTTAAAAAATGAACAGTAATTGTAAGCTTTTGGCTGCACGAAGCTTTTCTTTCAGTCCAATTTTCTTCCGGGGTGGCTCAAATTGAAGCCACCTTTATAATTTTGAGTATTATATCATATTATTGAATTATATTATTTTTACATTTATATTTTTGTATTTCCCCTTGCTCCAAACTAGCATCTATTGAGGCAGAGGTGGCGGAGCCCCAGGGGGCACAGAGGGCAATATCCCCCTCCCCTCAGAAATCGACCAAGGAGGGGCAAAGTATTAATTGGGCCTCCTCTGAAATCGAATTATTAAATTTATCAGATCATATCAATTTTTCCAAAATTCTGCCCGAAATCTTTGCGAAATATTTGTCAAATTATTTAAATCTGTGAAAATCTTTGGAATTTTTGTGAAATATTTCTGAAATATTGGAAATCGTTTTAAAATCATTCAAATCTTTGTGAAATCTATTCAAAATAACAGAAATATTTTTGCAATGGGAGTATTTGATAATATTTGTGAAATTACTGAAATCTTTAAGAATATAACGACAATTTCACTATCGTTATAACCTTCGGTTCTAAGTTTAAGAGTCTAAGTTAGATATTCTAAATTTTCTGCGGGCGCCAGATCCATATGGATCATTCACAAACATAAACAAAGATAATTTCAAGAATAATTGAACAAAAAATCAAATTGAAATTGAAATTCAAATTTTAAATCTGAGAACCGGGAATCAAATAGTGGCTAGCTCAGCCCCACTTTTAGATAATGGTAGAGGGGATAGTTCTTATAACGTGGTACAATTATTAAATTAATTTGATCTACATTTTTAAATAATTAACAACATTATGATTTTACAATATTTTATTAGGACAAAATGATTTTCAGTTACAAATTTTGCTATAACAAAATAATTGAAGGGAAGAATCAATTGATTCAAAGGGATGACAAAATTTTCACAAAAATGGAGGAATTGACTAGCATTCTAAAACAAATTCGATCTTTCGTCTGGTTTTCCAAGACCATACATAGTTTTGACGAAAACGGGGTTATTAATCAAAAGTGTGTCAGGAGGGTCATCAACAAACAGGGGAACGACAATATATATTGGGCTAAACAGATTTCATGTTAAATACAATTAGAGAATATTTAAGAAAGTCAATCAGGGTAAGGGTCCAAAACAAAAGGGGGAATAACAAAAACAAGGATAGGGTTCACACAAAATCTACTGAAAATCTTCCCTTCTGAACTAAATAAAAACTAACTATGCCTTTTAATATAATCGTTGAGCACACTCGATAACAGTCTTTAAAGTCTTGAATTACACTCCATAAGTCACTAAACAAAACGATAGTTGAAAAATACTCGAAAATTAACTGGAACGGAAAAACAGGGATGTTGCTCCGCAAGCTGCTCGACGAAAGATGAAGGTTTTTCCAAGCATTGTTTTCTTCTTCGGAAACCGACTTGATCCTGATTGGTTGAAATGGGGCGTTCTGATTGGTGTTACCAGGGAATGTTGAAACAGCAGAAAAGGACTCTCAGGGCTGTGTCTAGATGTAGACTTAGGGATGCTGTTATCCAAATAAAATATTCTTTTCTGAATTTGATGATCATAATCAATCAATTTCGTCCATAAGATGTTGAATTATTGTCCGAAAGATCCTCTTCGAATTATCTGAACAACCATGCCGGCTACTAGGACTTTACAGAACCATCCAATTACCATCCCAAAATGGGATTTTT
Source organism: Andricus grossulariae (assembly GCA_011634705.1). NCBI lineage: Eukaryota > Metazoa > Arthropoda > Insecta > Hymenoptera > Cynipidae > Andricus > Andricus grossulariae. The sequence goes on along the minus strand of JAABKJ010003367.1, from coordinate 20,069 downwards.
TTAATTCCACTCCAAGGTAGATAAGTTGAAGGGGGCGTCAGAAATAATCGGCGGTAATAATCCCAACGGCATTCCAAAAATATTCGACAAGTTTTGAGGTACGACTAGAAGGATATGAATAGGTTGGCACACAGCAGTAAGTTGGGCGGGAAATTTCAAAGGATTTGAGTAACTCCAATCGACAAAAGGCGTCCCAAATGCTTCTGGAAGTTTCTTGTCAGGTCGGGATGGATGAGGATTCTTTAGGATAGTCGGATTACTCAGAAAATACATAAATAAAAAAGAAAAAACAGGCAAAATCAATTCTCAAGAATAAAGGAACTAAATTAACTGAACGCAAGTCTTGGAAAACCGTGCAGTTTGCGGATTCTGATCAGTAAAGTTAAATCTTTAAATTACAATCTATTATATAAAATATTATTAAATTATTGAACTACTCATAATTAATTTCTTGTGACTTGCAATCAAATTGCAACGTCACAAAAAATCATTGAAATCCTTGTGAAATCTTCCAAATATTTTGGAAATCATTGAAATCTTTGTGGAATCTTTGAAAAGCTTTGCAAAATATTAAAAATATTTTTGCAATATTTGATAATATTAGTGAATTTAATAAAGTCCTTGGGAAATCATTAAAACCTTTTTGCAGTCTTAGAAATCTATCTAAAAATTTTTCAAAGTATTCAAAATATTTTTGAAATATTTATGATAAGATTTGTGAAATTATTGGAATCTTTATGCAATCTTTAAGAAAACATTGAACTCTCTGCGATATTTTAAAAATATTTGGTAATATTTGTGAAATTTTTGAAATCTTTGTGAAATTTTTGGTAATCTTTGCGACGTATTTACATTATTTAGTAATATTTGTAAAATTATTAAAAATGTTTCGTATATCACAAAAATCTTTGTTAAATCTTTGTGAAACATTTCAGAAATCTTCGGAAATCTTTGCAAAATATTAGAAATATTTTTGCAATATTTGATATTTGTAATATTATTAAGATCTTTGGGAAATCAATTAAATCTCTGTGAAATCTTTTGGAAATCATTAAAATCTTTGTGCAATATTTGAAATCCAACGCACATTTTTGTGAAATATTTCAAATGTTTGTGAAATCTTGTGAATCTTTGTGAAATCTTTCTGAAATCCTTGGAAATCTTTGCGTAATATTAGAAATATCTTTACAATATTTGATAAAAGTGAAATTATTGAAATCTTTGTGAAATCTTGCAAATCTTTTGTAAATTATTGTGAAATTTAATTCTTTGTGAAATATTTTGAATTCACGCAAAATATTTGAAATCTTTGGAAATCTTTGTGAAATATTTGATTATATTTGTGAAATTATTAAAATGTTTGGAAAATCATTGGAATCATTGTGAAATATTTCTTAAATCTTTGTGAAATCTCGCATATCGTTGTAAAAGCATGAAAATCTTTGTGAAATCTTTGGAAATATTGTCAAAATATTAGAAACATTTTTGCAATATTTGATAATATTTGTGAAATTACTGAATTCTTCAAGAAATCATTGAAATCTTTGTAAAATCTTAGAAATCTTTCCAAAGTTATTTAAATCTGTGTGTAATCTCTGAAAACTTTGCAAAATATTAGAAATATTTTTGCCATATTTGATCATATTCATTAAGTTATTGAAATCTTTGGGAAATCAGTGACATCTATCTAAAATTTTTGCGAAATATTTTTGAAATATTTTATAGCATTTGGGAAATTATTGAAATCTTTGTGAAATTTTTGAAAAATCATTCAAATCTGTGTGCAATCTTTGAAATCGTTGTGAAATCTTTGGGAAATCATCAAAGTCCTTGTGAAATCTTTGGAAATCTTGGCGACATATTTACAATATTTAGTAATATTTGTAAAATTATAAAAATCTCTCGTATACCATTGAAATCTTTGTTACATCTTTGTAAAACATTTCTGAAATCTGTGGAATCTGCGAAATACCTCAAATCGTTGTGAAATCTTAGAAATCGTTAGAAAATCATTAAAATCTTTGAGAAATCTTTGAAAATCTTTGCAAAATATTAGAAATATTTTTGCAATATTTAATATTTGTGAAATTATTGAGATCTTTGGGAAATCAATTGAATCTTCGTGAAATCTTTGGGAAATCATTCAAATCTTTCTACAATATTTCGAATCTAACGGAGATTTTTGTGAAATAGTTGAAGTCTTTATGTAATCTTTTAAATCTATCCGAAATCTTCGCGAAATATTTGAAATCTTTGGGAAATCATTGCAATCTTTGGAATTTTTCCGAATGATTTAAAATATTAATTAACATTTGTGAAATTATTGAAATCTTTGTGAAATCTTTAAGAGATCATTGAACTCTAGGAAACATTTGTAAAAATTGGGAAATATTTGTGAAATTATTGAAAGCTTTGTGAAATCTTTGTGATATCATTGAAGTTTTTGTAAAATCTTTCAAATCTATCCGATATATTTGCGAAACCTTTGAAATCTTTCTAGAATCTTTGGGAAATCTTTGAAATCTTTGTGCAATCTTTGATATCTTTTTGCAATCTGCGAAATCTTTGTGCAATCTTTGAAATCTTGGTAAAATCTTTGGAAATATGAATTTTATACCTGTATTTATTATTATTAATTATTGACTATTTATTGTTCATTAATTATTTATTATTCATACACAATTTTTACATATTATAATATTATCATACCATGAACAAATTGTATCATTCAATACTATGAGTCTATAGCCCTGCCCCCTCCTAGAAAAAAAAGGATCCGCCTCTTCTGTATTCAGGTAACCAAATTTCTTTGTATGGACTGATTTATGAAATATAAAGATGACTATCTCACCAGAACTAACTTGATATCTTTAACCCATGATATTGATATTGAGATACCACATATATATCTATTATTAATATAGCTGAATATTGATAAGATACACTGTTAACCATATTCTTCATTGACGTCTGAATTAGTTTTCCCTCTAATTTAAAAAAATGAGGACCGTTTACACTCTGGTCTTTATCTTCACGGTGATGCTTAATTCTATTGGTGAATATAATAGTATACTATATATTTAATTTTAACAACGTTTTTAACCTTGTCGCAGATAACAATTCCTGCGTCATAATCTGCATTCTATCCCAATTGCTATTCTTTTCCAAACTCTATTGGAGTTAGTCCAAAATCAGACAGATGTACAATGTCCATAACACTTGTAAAGGAGTTAAACCAGCTTCATGCTGCGCACAGAATGTATTTAGTTGGATAATTTTGTAGATTATTATTAATAATGCAGAAATATTTGTTCTTCAAAAAAATGTAATCGTTTGTTTCTTCTTGCAGAGTTAAGTTTACAGTTTGAATGCCTGCCTAATGGTGCCCCTATTCCTGGAGTTCCTCGCGGTGACTTATCTTCTTCTTCTGACAGACAACATCCTCCTGCCAATTCTCTTCCTCCTGCCAGACCAAGATCCCGGTCTCCTTCTGCCAGCTATATAGCTCCACCTACCAGGCTTCCATTTTCTCTCGTACTTGGCTATGGACTCGATCAACTTCAATTCATTCGGCTTCGTTCCTGCGTATATCCACACCGTCTATTCGAACTTCGAAGATACACTTTTCCTGCGGATAAACTAATTAAAATACTCGCAAAACGGAAAGTCTTTCGACCCATGCCAACTGAAGAGCAAATTGTATTATCAACATTCGATGGTGATATCTTTGCAATATTGGACAGTACTAATGTTCTTGCCGGAATATATGAAAATAATTCTCGCAATAAATGTAAAGTACGGGCAAAAATAAACATGGACAGCGGCATTATTACCTTATTGACCCCAGATGAAATCAAGGAAGTTCCAGTAGGACCCATTCGCCCAATCTTAGATCATTTTAGAGTAGAGCATGTAAACCACAGTGATGGGTAAGTTACTTTGCAAAAGAAGCTATTTATCGTCAAATGACCTCCTTCATTAATTATGTAGTTAACGTATATACGAAAATTATATCCTATGCTTACTTATATCACTAGTGATGGCTGCAAACGCAGTCACTGACGTCAATTTTAGTCACTTTTTTCAAATCCCTTTTTAGGCACTATTTTAAGATAAAGTTACTATAGTTACTTTTTTAAATAGAAATATCACTTTGGTCGCTTCTTGTCATAAATAAAAAAGACAGGTGACCTACACGCTCATGGCCACTTATATTCTTCTTCTTCTGACAGACAATATCCTCCTGTCAGTTCTCTTCTTCCTGCCAGACCAAGGTCACAGTCTCCTTCTGTCAGCTATATAGCTCCACCTACCAGGCTTCCATTTTCTCAAGTACTTGGATATGGACTCGATCAACTTCAATTCATTCGGCTTCGTTCCAATAAAAATCCACACCGTCTGTTCGAACTTCGAAGATACACTTTTCCTGCGAATAAGTCAATAAAAATACTCCAAGAACGGCATCGCTTTGTGCCAATACCAACCCGAGAGCAAATTGTATTATCAACATTCAATGGTGACGTCTTTGCAATATTAGTGAGCAGTAATGTTTTTGCTGGAATATATGTATATAGTCCTCGTCAACAACATGACGCACGGGCAAGAATAAACATGGAAAGCGGCACGATTACGCTTTTGACCCCAGATGAAATCAGGGAAACTCCAGTAGGCCCTCTTCGCTCAATCTTACTTCATTTTACAGCAGATCTCATAAACAACAATCCTCCACATCATTAAAAAAATGTCCAGCCAAAATATAAAATTGTTTTGTGATTCGAATTCGTCTTAAGATGTTACCAGTAACTTTTGATTACAAATAATAGTTCCGTCTCATTCACTCACGAAAATATTTTTCGAGGAAAATTATTATGTTTTATAATGATTTACATATAATCACTTTCTTATGGGGAAACCACCCTGATGTAGATAAGAAAAAATTCGACTGCAAAAAAAATGTCATCAAGTTAGATCATTAGCTATATTAAACATTTTTAATATACACCATCAATGTGAGATCAATATAAAGTTTTTTGTATTACGCCTGAAAATGAGAGAATTCTTACATGCGTATACTTTTAATTAAAATCAGTCAACCTGATTAGCTTTTCAACACTTGATAAGCATTTCTGATTGTTTAATACTCTTGCGCGGTTTGTTTCAGTTTCTCGCTGAAAATACATATATCAAAAATAATTATTTAAATAAAAATCATGAACTTTCAGAGATGAGTTAAAATTTTTATAAAGTTCAGAATGTCCAATTTTTTTTCACCGGAAATCTGTATGTTAATTTTCAAAACCTGGATTATAAAACTTAATAGCTAGGTGAATATAGGCACGCAATGCGCGCGTTCACTTCGCCGGATTTTTATATTATAATACTAAAAACATAAATTATTTGTAAAATTATTGTAACAAATCTTTAAATACAAAAAATTCTGAACATTTTAGAAACAAGTTGAATAATTTATTAAATTAATAATTCTAGTGAGTAAAATATGTTAGACAACATTCTAATTTTCGTAATTTTAATATTTGTATGGGTGCTAAGTTTCTTCGCGTATCTGGAAATCTTATCAGTCTCCAGAAATTTGTACAACATTTTATTTTCTGATCCGTAGGAGATAAGCCCTGTCTAATAGGCGTTTGTTATTCAAATATTGTTAGTCATAGACTGTTATATTTTCTTCATTACTTATTATTATGTCACATTATTTCATTTATAATATTGTTGTTTCACATCTTGAAATTGAGGCTTGAAAAGTTCTATTTGTGAATGGAACGTCGCGAATATATTATTTTTTAAATCAATATTGATTTTAAATTTTACTGGACTATCATAAGCTATTTATCGGTAATTCTTCTTTGAAATGTTTGATACATAAATTTTTTCAAATTAAGAATACCAATTTCCGACGAAAAATATCAATATAATCTCGAAGTCTTACAAAATTTTTAATGGTGTTCAAACTATAATGATTTTTGTTTGAAAATATCATTTTTTGAAGTTAAACAACAACGTAGCCTTATATTATACAAAACTTACGAATCTTCTATAAAACATAATGATTTTTTGATAAAAACGTCATTTTTCGACAAAAGCACTAAAACAGGTCAAAATTTTTAATCAAATTTCTTCAATCAAATGATTTTTTATTAATAGTAGCAATTTTAGGTGAAAATACTAACATAACATAACGAAAATTTGCTTTATATTGTAAATTCTCTTTGAAACGCGAACATAACCTAAAATTGTTTAAAAATACATTTATCTTCTCTGAATACAATTATTTTTTAATTTAAAAATACCATTTTTGACGGAAAACACTGAAATTACTTCAAATTGTTCATAAATGGTAATTCTTTGAAATCTATATATCGATGGTTAAAAAGTTGTGAATCTTCTTTTAATTCTAATTTTTTGAATTAAAAATACGAATTTTCGACGAAAATCACTAACATAATCTAAAATTTTTCAAGCTCAGAAATTTTTTTATTTTAAACAAAAATCATTGGTTTTAAATCTAATGATTTTTGTTTGAAAATACAAATTTCAAGTGAGACACACCAACGTAACCTAAAGTTGTCGAAAGTTTTTAAATATTCTTTGAAAATAATTTGTTTTTGCGAATACGAATAATTTTCGACAGAAAAAACTAACATAACATGAGAGAAAACTCTTTGAAATATTTTTCTTTGCGGTGTAAAACACTATCGTAACCTAAAATTGTTAAAAAATTATAAACCTTCATGCAATAATAAAATGATTTTTGTTTTGAAATGCCAATTTACTGTAAACAAAACGCTTACAAAAATGAAAAAACGTAAATTGTTCAACAATGTTTCATCTTTAAAATCTAATAATTTTGTATCGAAAATACCCATTTCCGCTCTTAAACGCTAACATAACCTAAACTTGTTGAAAACTGGGAACATTGATGATAATTTTTGTGTAAAAATGGTAATTTCGGATACCAATTTTCAGCGAAAAGCACTAGAATAAAATATGTTTAATATTACTAAAAACGTATTCGACAATCTGGAAGGTTTAATTTGAAAACACATAAGGCTTTATTATTTAACTAAGCATACAAAATATAAAAATCAATTTAATTTTATTTCAATTTTCATTTGAAAAAGCTCATTTTATTCCTTGAAAGGGTTTTTGCAATTTTATTCGTCACGTTTTTATTGAATATTATTTAGCAAATTGCTTCATTCGCAAAATGACTCTAAAAATGATTGTGATTATTATTTATAAATGAAGTTACTTCGATAAAAACGGAAAAAATAGAATTCTAGGGATTATACGAGATTTTGTGGAAAATTGGGAAAAAAGGGGAATAGGGAACTGACTGTGATCCCTGAATTCCACATCCGATAGTAGCCTAATTGATAATTAGACCTAAAATTGTAATAATTACAGTTCATATACGCTTCCTATGCTAACCGTGAATTGCAAAATTAAATCATATTTATAATTGCGACCAACATTTTCTGTAATTTCGGATCGAGCTCACTGGGAAATTCAATTGAACAAGTTTACCAATTGAGTTAATTGTGAGATTTTACAATAGAAACCATAGCAGACTGCACGGCCCAAAATAATCTTAAAACAGGGGAAATAAGACGATTTTTCTCGAAAATAGGGAAATCGTAGGGAGATCAATTCTCTTAAATAAACTATCACATAATTTAAAATCGATAAAACCAGCGAATCCTTTCTGAAATTCAATTTTTTTAATTGATTTTTTTTCTAAATAGCATCTTTTGGCGTAATGCGCTCATGCAAGGTACTCAAAAATTATAAACCTTTGAAATCTTATCGTTTTTGTTTTAAAAACGAGGCCAAGGAAGCCGGTATAATGAATTAAAAATAATTTGGATGTCAGATTTTTTTTTTCTTTGTTAGGTTCAATTAGTAATTTTTATAATTATGGAATCATTCAGGTTACTATGCGTCATTTTTAAATCTTTCATGTGCGAAATTTCCCATGCTGGGTCTTCATTTTCAGACTTTTATTTTAAATGAAAATAATTTAATAATGCAGTTTCGATTTCAGCTTTTTTAAATATTAAGTTCAATTGGTAATTTTTTAAATTATGAAATCATTCAGTTTACAATGCGTCATTCTAAAATCTTTAACGTGAGGAATTTTCCATCTTGGGTCTTCATTTTTAGACGTTTATTTTCAATAAAAATAATTTGAAAATGCAGTTTTGAAGATTTAAAGAATAAAAAATTAAAAGCGTTCGAAATTGTATATTTTTTATGACAAACTTTTTAAGTTGCTTAACTGTAAATATACATTTATTAATTACATTTTAGATTAGACTGTGGTTTGAGTATTAGACATTGAACAATAATTAATTTCACAAGATGATTCTGAATCTATTTAAAACTAAACAATTTATACATCTCAAAGTTGGCAATTGAACTGTTTCAATTCGAAAACCTTAGTAGTTGAACAAATTAACTGTTGAGTGCAATAACAGCCTACTTAAAATTTTAAAAGACACTTATTTTTAATTTGTTCTTCATAAAGTTATGTGTTCCAGGTGTACTGTCAAGTTCACAATTACTTAATCTTGAACTTTATTCATAACATTGACTACGAAATCCCCAATAATTATTGCAAAAAATTTTAGAAGAGAAACCCGAGCACAGTAATGATAAAATTAATGATGTCATGGAAGATTTTCAACTGATTTATGAAATATAAACATGACTATGTCAGAAGGACAAACTTGATATCTGCAACCCATGATATTGATACCAAGATAGCACATATATATCTAATAATAATATACCAGAATATTGATAAGATACACTGTTCACCATATTCTTCATTAACGTATAATTCAGTTTTCCTCCTATTTTAAAAACATGAGGATCGTTTACACTCTGGTCTTTATCTTCACGGTGATGCTTAACTCTATTGGTGAATATAATACTATACTAAATCTATAATTTTAGAAACGTTCTTAAGCTTTTCGCAGATAACAATTTCTGCGTCATAATCTGCATTCCATCCCAGTTGCTATTCTTTTCCAAACTCTATTTGAGCTAGTCCAAAATCAGAAAGATGTAGAATGTCCATAACACTTGTGAAGGGATTTGAAAATTTCGAGTTTAGACTCAGATTTTTATGTTCATCAGGATAAAATTTTTATTTTGTCATTTTGCCCACCCTTGGTTTCCATATAACAATTGAATCAACCGAACTTCAAGAATCAAATTCTATCAGCAGATTAGGAAAAATGTCCTATCTACTTTCATCAAACGAATTTCCCAAATCAAAATCTATTAGCACATTTGATGGACCTTTCTATCAAATTCTATCCATCTATAAATCATATACATTTTTATCGATATTTTTTCATTGAAACTCTATTAAATTTTGTCAGTGCAAGACTTGTATCAAATTCTATGTTTTGGAATCTAGGATATCGCCACAAAATTATACCTGTTGTGAAATCTTATACTTTTCTATTGACAGTTTCTCATAGAAATACTATGAAATCCTATCCAGGCAAAGATTTATTCAACCCTGTGTACAGAAATCTTATATATTTATATCAAAAGTTTGTCATTGAAGCTCTATAAAATGTCATTTTTGCAGTACACATATCAAATTCTATCTCACAAATTTTAGAAATTTCTGTAAAATTCTGCCCATCGACAAATTTCCTATTTTTATATCAATAGTTTCTAATTGAAATTCTATCTCGAAAATTGCTACTAAATGATCTGAGAAATTAGAATTTGTAGAGCAATCTACATATATAAGCCGTGAAATCGAGATATTAGGTTTTATAAGTAAAACGTCAAATATCTTTATTTAAAAAATACTAGTTTCCAATTATTAATTTTATTTTGTTGTACAATCCCGAACACTTGCGATTCATCCCAAATAGCTTCATATATTTTTAATTGTACATGATTACCTTTTACACTACGTGTTTTTTAAACTTTTTTAAACACAGAGAGAAGATCCTTACTTTTTTCGTATGATCTCGACTCACGCTACGTTAGCATGGACTATATCATACTATGACAGTATACATTCTTACTATTTCAGTAAGGATCCACACTAAAATAGTAAGAATGTATACTGTCATAGTATGATATAGTTCATGCTAACGTAGCGTGAGACGAGATCATACGGAAAGAGTAAGAATTTTTTCCCGGTGTAGACGCATCCCCACTATTCAAATGCTGGCTTGCGGACTCTGCTACTACGATCGCCCGTCCTGTAAAATTCAGCTTTGACGCATTAGGTAGGTCCCTTTCTTCACGGACGGTCACATATTGAAGACAAATGACACATCTTACGGGCAATCGAATGCATGACTTCATTTTGCGTGTCTAAATTCGTATGGAGGCTGTTTACATTGGTAAAGTTGTTGACAATGCATGTTACTGCATCAGTCGGAATGGCACCACAACATATCTCGAGATTGTTATTTCATACTTGACGCTCTCCTTACATTTTTCAGTACATGCGTCACCACATTCTCCATCGTTTCTTCAACAACAGTTCCTTCACAGAGATCTGAAAGTTTCCGTACATTATTTCTCAAGTTTTTATACTGTTAAATAAAAAAGTTAAAATTTAACACCTAAGAATGGATTCTGTATTCGAAATTGCTTGCCAAATTCAAAATATGTTCAAATCTATAGACTTTTTAATTTACACTTTTTGTCCACAAAATTAAACAAATGAAGAATTAACTCAAGTCGAGTTCCAGATTACACATATTATTGATAAAAAATTGTATTTTTCATTGTGACTGTCTTAAAAGAACTCAAAATCAATAGTTTTGATTCAAATAGTTTTTCTAAACGGATATGTTTTTTTTTTGCTGGAATTCTTCAATTCCTCAGAACAAAGATTTTATGATTGGAATTATGTATTGCATTGAAAGTATAAACAAATAAAGTTCCATGTTTGAACATGAAGGATATCAAATTTTATTAATTGTATATTTCAAATATTTTCAACGTTTCATATCAATACAAAATTTATTTCTTCTAAAATAAGCACTACAACTATTAAAGAATTAAAGACGTCTTTCCCGAATTTTTTGTTGCCGAAATTACTTAGGAGGACAAACAATTATATTCGGTTCGAAAAAATTTGAGAATGGTTCATTTTTATGGAGTTAACTGGCCTCAAACATCACTTATTATTCAGAAATGCAATAATCTTCTTTTCTTATCACACGAAGTATAGGCTGGGTGAGGCCGTTCGGTAGAAACCTTAAAAACACCCTTATGGTATGGACACAAAAATAAATCTATTTTTTAAATGATATTTAGAGATCGCTCAAGCCCCGTGAAGTTTAACTCGTATTTCCATAAGAAAAAAGACGTTTTTGTAATTTTTATTCAGAATCGTCAATATTAGGTAAATCGAGCTAAAACTCAAAATATCCCTTTTTAATAGTTATACAATAAAAATAAGTAATTACTTTTTAAATATCACATCCTCTATCATACATATTCTCTTTAAATAATGTAAGAAATTGCGGTTTTGACTTAAATTTTCAACTTGATGTGCACTTTTCACAATTATAGTGAAGTAATAATTAATCGAAGTTAACAAAAATAATTGTTTGAACAATTTATCACTATTGTTAATAATATTTTCTTTGTTTCATGGTAGAAAGTTGCGGTTTTTAATGAAATTTTTAACTATTTGTCTATTTTCCATTTGGAATGACTTAATGATTAATTAAATTTATTAAAAAATAATTGTTTGAACAAATTAATATTGCTTATAATTACCTTCTCCTAGAGTTATGCTAGATAGTTGCGGTTTTTTTTCTTAAATTTTCAACTTTTTGTCTACTTTTCACTTATTGAGCTAATAATTAATGCAAGTTAACAAAAATGGTTATTTAAACAATTTATTATTGTTTATAACTATCTTCTCTCAAATAAGTGCTAGAAAGTTGCGGTTTTTCCTGAAATGTTTAACTTTGATTTGCCTTTTTAGTTATGAACAAATAATAAATAATCATTAGAGAGAATCATATTTTGAAAAATCTATTTCTTTTTTATGAATATTTTTTTCTGAAATAAAACAGATATTTGAAACATGCTTCAAATTTTCTACATGGAACATATTGATTAATTCAGAAATGCAGCAATTGTCCGAAAACTTATTATTAATTTTTGAGGTATTTTCAATATTTATATATGTATATATCATCCACGAGCGTGTTTTTTAACTTGCATTAATTATTACCTGACTGAGTGAAAGTGGGAGAAAAGTTCAAGATTTAGAACAAACTGCAACTTTCTAGCACTTATCTAAGAGAAGATAGTTATAAACCTTAATAAATTGTTCAAACAACTATGTTTGTTAACTTGCATTATTTATTACTTCACTAAATAAAAAGTGGGTAAAGTTAAAAATTTCAGAACAGACCGCAACCATCCAGCATTAACGAAGAAAAATATAGTTATAAACAATAATAATTTGTTTCAATAATGATATTTGCTAAACCGAATTAATTATTCACTCACAACAAGTGAAAAGTTGACAAATAGTTGAAAATTTAAGCAAAAACCGCAACATTCTAGCATTATTCAAATCAAATATTATTAACAATGATAATAAATTGTTTGAGCAACCAATTTTGTTAACTGTAATTACGGATTTATCTCACTCTAATTGGAAATTGGAACAAAAGTGCAAAATTTGTGAAAAAACTGCTATTTTCTAGCATTATTCTAAGAGAATATCCTTAACAATAATAATAAATTGTTTAAACAATTGTTTTTATTAAAATTCATTAGGCACTATATCACTATAATTGAAAATTAGACGAAAAGTGGAATTTTTTTTTAAACCGGGATTTCCTAACCCTATTCTGAGAGAAAATTGCTAAAAACAACAATAAATTGCTTGAACAATTAATGTAAACATCTAATGAATTTATTTAATTTGTTATGGGATTTAAAAAATCCATACAAAGGATTTCTAGGACAATAAATCTGTACTATTTAACAAATTTTACCAATTTTCTCTCACATTAGTTACCTCATCGCTCTCAGATACATACATTCGTCTTTCTTTATGAAAGGCTTTACATTCAATAAAGACATAATATTCCTCGATAATTGGTTTACCCTCTTCGCAGCTTCAGAGTTGTTTTTTTGAGAATTTTATCGTCTTAACCTTCATTGAAATCCTAGTTTGGTATATATTCAACAGTCGCACCTGTGGTACTAGTCTTAAGAGGTTTAAGGAAATTCTTTGTCTTAAATACTGCTTGAGACCCGTGCATAATCCAAGGTGTGGATAAACTCGGAGAGATGAGGACGTCTGGATTCTATGGACATCTTTTACATAAAGCATATTTTCGTATGCAGCAATCAAAGAAGCTTTTTTCTTTTCTAAAACATCTGACGAGAGGCTATCCCAGACATCCTCAGCTCCGATTTTGCCGAAGAGATTTTTTACTTGCAGTGCCCAATTATATTTTTCATAGGTCTCTTTTTTTCAGGTAGTTCCTTGAGTCTTTTAAAACATATTTTGTAGCGTTCATCAGTCATGTTATAAATCTTTTCTAACCAATTGAGAGTGAGTTTAAATATTTTTAATTCATTGTGCGGACTACCACTTTCAATTCTTAAGACATAATTAGGAGTGCATGATGCAACATGCAGGATTTTCTTGTAGAAACTTACATCCACCTTTTCTAAATCTTCACAGTATCTCAGTCCCCAAGTTTGAGCGTCATGCAAAAGTGTGCTGTTTACGAGGCTTTCATAAAGTTGATCAACTGGTCGCCAATAATCGAGATTTAACTTATGGACTAACAAGATTGTAGATCCTACTGCTATATTTGTCTTACTAATAGCACGTTGTGCTGCTTGAAAGAAGAGTGCAGATTCGAAAAAGGAGTTCCCAGATATCCTTATAATTTCTATTTGTTCATCTCCGCATAAAAAAGGAGGGTACTTCTTCTTTTGACCATGACCACCTTTCTGGAAAATTACTATTTTGGTTTTCTCAATGTTAGCCATTAGTTCGTTTCTTGGACAGTAGTCGTAAAGGTGTTTAAGAATTTTTTTCATCGATACTAGAGAGCCTGCCAGGAATACCATGGCGTCAGCATACGCGAGGAGTAGTATCTCAATCGGATGGTTTATTGCAACTTCTCTAATGTTTCTAGAAAAAATAAATAATCTGCGATGTCGGAAATGTGTAAATTAAAACAATTTGGACTTAAAGTTTCTTTTTTTAGTACCCCCTTTGTAACCTCCACAGGTTCAGAGGAGCTCCCAGTGCCCTTGACAGAGGTACTAGCTCCCGCATAAAGGCTCATTAGAATTTTGACAAACTTAGATCCAACTGCTTTAGAGTATAGTTTATGCCATAATAAGTTATGAGGAAGGGATTGAAAAATCACCTCGAAAATCTACAAAGAGAACGAATAATTTTCCTCTATTTAAACTAAGTCGCGACTGGATCATTGCGTTGAGAGTGAAAATATGGTCGTTACAGCTGCGATTTTTTCTGAAACCTGCCTGAGATTCTGGGAGTAAATTTTCTTTCTCAATCCAGGTATTTATGTAGTCTTTCATTTAGGGTCAGGGTGAAAATTTTTGTAATGCAGTTAATCAAAGCAATTGGTCTGTAATTAGATGGATCTATTTTATTTCCTTTTTTGTAGATCGTTCTCGCATTTATTTGAGCCCAAGACTTGGGAACTTCACCCTTATCCAATATTTTGTTAAAAAGCGTTCTTATATAATCCACCCAGTTCTCAGGGAGGTTCTTCAGAAACTCATAAGATATTTCATCAGGACCAGGTGATTTACATTTTTTGCATTTTTTAAGGCTAAACATAATTTCTTCCTTAGAGAAAGGAGAGTCAAGAAGTGGGTTTCCTTGATCTATCATATTTAGAGAGTAGTTCATCGAGTTGCGGGGAGGAAAGACCGATTTAAAATAGTTATGCCACGAGATCATGTCAATATGATCGACGATAAAACGTTTATTGTTATGTCGAGTAATAATTTTCCAAAAAGATTCGGAGTCTTTAGCCGCAGCAAGCGAGTCAAGTGTGAATTTTCTGTTTTTTTCTTTCTTGTTTTCAAACAAATTTTCATGATTTTTTTTTAAGTTACTGTATTCTTATGTTTTATCGGGGGGAAATCTTTTGCCTCTACACTCTTTTAACATGTGTTTTAACAGATTCTTACTTTTTAAATATTCTTGATCAAACCAAGGTTTAGATTGTCCTATTTTCATGTTTGAAATACTAGTCATGCAGACATTTTTTGCCACTACCTTGATTGTTTCAATTAAGTTGCTTGACATGAGGATACATGAAAAAATAATAAGGAAAAAGTCATGATTAAAGGCAATATTGCGAAAAATCCTTATTGCACTTGCATAAGGTAGTTTTTGGGGCCCTATGAAAGGGGCTCAGGGGGGTTGAAATTAAAAATTAATCATGGATTCGTATTTCTTGAAGAGTTTTCATGAGATCATGAGAGTATAGGCTATACTTTATTACACATGTTCATGTTTTGGACGGAATTTACAAAAATGTTTTTCCCCATGTTATTCTTATTGGAAACTTCAACTTCTGTCCAACAAAAGAAACTTTTTTCAGTAACATAATTCAAAGTTCATGCAAGAATAGAAAAAAAATGTTGACTTCCTCTGTGAGGAAGCAAATATATTGGATAATTAATCATAATGAGGAAGCAAAGTGTTCAACAAATGAGCAGTATGAAATTGTATACACAAACAAAGTGGAAAACCTCAAGATCGAATTCACAGCTAGTTTAAATTTTCCAGCGGATTCCGAATCAAGAGGATAAACTCTATCAGACTCAGAAACATAACGATAAATATCTCAATAAGGTCTAAAGTTATAGAGGTTGAAGGAACGAATTTGTGTTTGTTCTTTAAACAAATCACAAAATTCAAATACGTTTTCCAAGTGTAAAACCTGTCTCATCTGAAATTAATTTTGATGTTTTTTTTAACGATCGTACGTCTTCCAGGTATAACAAGTGATATAACACTGAGAAAAAAATGCTATTGAATCAAAAGCACGCACTTTCACGTTCGTCCAAAAGCAGATCCTATTGATTCAAATCAATATTCAATGCAACAATAATGACTTATTTCAGCTTGACAGTGATGCTGTGAATACGATGGTGATGATGGGAATTCGATAATGTATCCATATGAATCAATAAGATCTACTTTTGTACGCATTTTTCCTCAGTGCACTAAACCAAAGTTTGTTATTCAACAACAAAGTTTAAACATTTTTTTGTCTCACTTTTCAGTCATATAATTTCTCTTAATACATTAAAACTCATCAAACCAGGCAATGAATTAATTTAATAATTGAATAAAAATAATTACTCGTGGGTTAGAGTAAGAACAAGAATTCTTTATAATGGTATTAAAAAACCAATGAACAAAAGTGATTTTTTCTATGATTCGCAATGATTAACCATTTTAAATCCAGATTACTTGTATGAAATGTGACAGGCATTAATGTGCGCTTACAATTAGTTAATAATAGCTACTTTTCACTGATTATTTAAATAATTTTTATAAACAGAAGCACGTTTTGACCATTCATTCACGAATCGGCTTAATTTTTCGCGGAATCAACTCGAAATATCTTGTCAAAGACTCCTTCGTGTCATACTTTTTATGGTGACAAAAACTGTTAATTTAAAAAAAAACATTTTTATAAACAAATGCATATTTTGAGCATTTTTTCATAAAAAAAGCTTAAAAAATCTCTTGCCAAAGACTCATTGCTGTCATATGTTTCATGACAAAAATTGTAAATTATCTAAACAATTTTTATAAACAACTGCACATTTTGACTATTTTTTCATCAACAGGCTTAATTGTCGATGAAAGAATTAATAGCTTCTATAACTTTGAATGAAAAAAAAACTATTTACACGAAAACTATTGAAATTAGCCAATTTTTCACTCCGATTATAGATTTAATTGAAAACAGGAATAGGTCCTAATTATCTAAAAAAGATGTAATTCTAGTATTTATGGACTAAAATCAGGCATATCAAATTTTGAGGTTGGGTGCTGATTTCAACACCCTTAAGGCTGTCAGAGAGGTGTGCAAAAAAATGGCGAAATCTGTGAAGCACTCAAAACTTACCAATAATAACGATAATTCGTTCTTAAGGTTTTAAAAATGCACTTTCAAAAATTTCTAGACCCCGGAAGGGTTTTCGCGGTGGCTGGATATGGGTAAGTCTTTGGTTTTTCGAAAGAAATACGATCACAGCAAGAAAGAAAGTAATGATACGGATTGGGGCGAATTAACATTTTTGTAATGCGCGTGAATCCCGTTTTCTGATTCGATCAGACGCATTGAGGCGCATTTAGATGAATTGAGACTGCGCGAATCGAATGCGTGTGAATTCATGTGAATGCGTGGTCAAGGTCAATTAGAAAAAAAAATAATAAAAAGTGCATGCGCCGAGACTTGAAACAGCGATCCCTCATGTATCAGCCCAGAGTACCCGCCACTGAGCTACAAGACAAGTTACTAAACATTTACAATAAATTCTATATGCCCCACACGTTGGTTTTTCTATTACGGATTAAATTGTATAAATGAACACTTGCTGAAATTCGCCGTGACGCATTGGGGCGAATTCAAGTGTGTATTTTACTCTCACGAATTCAGACGCATTGACCAATGTTGAAGCGTTTGCGTGCTGACGCAATGAGGTGTATTCGCTGACTTTAGACTTCTGCACCGGATTTGTACGTATAGAAAGATTCAAAATTGAAATAACATCTTCACGAATTTAAACGCATTGACACATAGGTTCCATGCGTCATTGTCGCAAAGCGAGATTTGCAGGGTGTCTTAGTCTTTTCAATTCAATGCGTATCAATACTTTCTTTTTTGCTGGGATAACTGCTTAAAAGTGATAGTGAAATAGTGTAGAAACGACGTCAAGTGTGAATGAAGCCGACTGACAGCTGATGGCGCTGATAGCTCGATCGTACTGAATCGTACTACGAAAATGCACTGTCGGTAAAAGTCGCATCTGTCTTGGTGGGAATTTTAAATTTAACGTAGAAAAAAAATGAATATGGCGCATTACGTAGAATCGTATAAATAAGGCCAGTATTGTACACCCTATTCTCGCTTTAAATAACAATAATATTACTTGCATTCCGAGAATCTGAAACACCCACAGAAGGCACACTCAGGCACATTACACATTCAGAAACCTTACAAAAATTTGGTGATAAGCGATAGTAAGATAAAATCCAATTACCAAAAAAAACATTGTTGAAATAAATGTTTTTTGTAAGTTTTAAAATTTTCTTAGTAAAAAAAAATATTTTTTATTTGAAATATCATCATCAGTAATATTATTTTGATTCTTAGTATTATACAAAAAGAATTTTTTCCAGAGATCTGATTTTTGTCACAACAAACTTAAGCTGTTTCGCACGTTAAAAATATTTGCGTTTTTAATTGTTGAAAACTACTACAATTCCAATTTGCAATGGTACAGTTTACAACCCTTGTAATTAAAAATTGTTTCTATATTTGCAAATGTGGCATTTTCAGTCCATGTGTCCGGTCTAAATACCTACATTACCGACTATTTTGAATAAGCTCATGTTTACACGAAATGAGAAATCGAGTCGAAAGTTGAGGAAATTAAAAAAAAAACTACTATAGATTGTTTGTCTGGTCATAATTTTTTATAATTATGAAATAAAAAAACATCAAAAGTAATTTTTGTTTTGTAAATACGAACACGTTGGACCAGATAAAATGATTGAATACCTTCTATTTCCTTCTTGAAATTTGAAACTCGATATCTCATTGTATGTCGACAATAGTTTGTAAAAAGTAAGCGCCAGTAACGTAGATATTTGCCTATTTTGTTGCACATTTTTCTTGCAAAAAGTTGTTACTAAGTTCGAAGTCTGCTGTATAGAATGATTTCAATTTTAATTAAATGGTACACTGAATATCTCCGAGTGCACTATCTCGATATCTAAGAATAATACATAAATCTTTGCGAATAAGGATCGATCATTTTAAAATGTCTGCAAAGGTTTGCAGATTTTGATATTTTCATTCCTTCTTCAAGATATTCAAATCATAATCTTCTCTCTAGTAATAGCAAATTTTTGGGAGGTTTCTGGGTGTGTGATGTGTCTGAATGTGCGTTTCTGAGGACATTTTAATTTCTGGGAATGCGAGTAATAGTAATAGTAATAAAGCGAGAATATTGTGCACACTACTTACCTTATTTATACAAAATTATTATTGATTATTATCAGCAAGTTCACAGCGGTATCCTTTTAACACTTTTCCTTTTCCGAGACCACGTTTATTATTCTAAAAAAAAATTATTTACTCAAATTGCAGTGATACTGTTGCATTCGACAATCATTCGGACTTGTCAATAAAAAAAAATAAAAAATCACAAATTGCATTTTTTATTCAGATTTAACATTCCCGCCAATACAGATGCGACTTTTACCGACAGAGCATTTTCGTAGTATGATCCAGTACGGTCGAGCTATCAGCGCCATCAACTGTCAGTCGTCTTCCTTCACACTTCATGTCGTTTCTATACTATTTTGCTATCACTTTTAAGCAGTTATCGTATTTTTTTCGAAAAACCAAAGACTTAACTATGCCCAGCCACCGCGAAACCCCATCCGGGCTCTAGAAAATTTTCAAAGTGCATTTTTAAAACCTCAAAACCCAATTATCGTGGGTTACTGGTAAGTTTTGAGAACTTCACAGATTTCATAATTTTTTGGCCACGCGTACTAACAGCCTTAAGGGAATGTGACACGCATAAATACCTACCTTACCAGCCTCACTTTTTCTATTTCCTGAATTTTTTTCTGAATCTAAGAACTTTTTTTCTAAATAAAATATCGGGCTGAAACTTTGTTGAACGTATGAGAAGACAATAAACTACGTTTACGTACTTTATTCGAGGAGGAATTTCGCAAAAAATTATTTTCGACGAAATGAAAACTGGGTGCATTTTTT
>JAABKJ010003366.1:0-26098 GCA_011634705.1 Andricus grossulariae | reverse complement strand
GAAACTCGCTAGTCTCTCGCTCAACAAAAGAGTTCGGTCGGGGCGCTAAGACCCTACGACGCTAAGACCCTACAACAGGCATCGTAGAGAGTATATATAAGATAACATAACCTGAAACTTGAGTTTCATGTTATCCCTGAAAAAGTAAACTGCAATTTTAACGAAACGTCGGCAAGATTTGTAGTTTTCGCACACGATTCAACCCTGAAACACCTTCTTTTATTATAATGAATCATCCTGAAAGCATTAAATCTATTAATATAGAAGATGCAATGTACCTAAATAAACTTAATATGAGATTTTCCCTTTTAAGGAGCATTCTCCACTAGAAATTATAATATTGTCTTTTATTTTTAGTTTAAAGTTTATACACCCTTTCTAATTCATAATCTTTCTATGTTGCAGGTCAGTGTCTATTCATGAATCAAGGATACACTTAACTGCCATTAGTGTCAGGGTGTTATGGTGATAATCGTCAGGTAGTTCTCTAAGTATTTGAGGCTGTTGTCCTTAATGGTTCGGAACCCACCTTAAACTGTAGACCCTCCTCCCACCACTAAGTAAGTGTGTGGGAAAAGAGGAGAGGTACCGGGAAAATGTTTTTTTTTCGAGATATTTCAAGATGAATAACTACTAAAAATGAAGCGGAAAAATCTGGAGTTTACAGGGTATTTAAATAATTTCATGTATATATCAATATTTTTTAAAAATTTAAAGTCAAATTTCA
Source organism: Andricus grossulariae (assembly GCA_011634705.1). Classification (NCBI taxonomy): domain Eukaryota; kingdom Metazoa; phylum Arthropoda; class Insecta; order Hymenoptera; family Cynipidae; genus Andricus; species Andricus grossulariae. The sequence goes on along the minus strand of JAABKJ010003366.1, from coordinate 25,371 downwards.
TCGATTTTTTAAAATTTACAATACTCAGGAGTAATTGAAAATGTATAGCCTATTATTAATCAAATTTAATTTCTTATAGCTAAAGATTTTTTTTTCATAAGATAAATATGAACAATCATTAAATCAATTATCTTACAATTTATAATATAGATTCATATTCTGTGGCTTATTAATAATAAGAGGTTTGTGCCCACGGATTTTATTTTCTAACAAAACTGATTTTTGTTGACACAATATTATCCCTGCCGAGGCTTCAGTTTGGTAAGATTGGCAAGTACGCTTCTTTGCATGTATGAATACTGTCTGAACTGAACAGAGCACGAACTGTGAGGACACAAAGTAGTCTTGCGCAAGCTTTCAAGTTCAAGTTGAAAATGTTGAATTTTTAATTTTTTAAATATAAAAAGAAATAGAAAGAGACAAGTTTACACTCGAGAAAGTTGAATACTAAAGGTTTCAGCAATGAGGAGAAGTTTAGACTATAAATTGGTTATAAGAATAAGAACAGCAAATCAAAAGTACTATTCAAAGAAAACCAAGATGAAATCAAAGTAAAAGATGAAAAAATGCAGAATAATTTTGTAGGAAATAAGAAATTATTTCGGAAATGGGTTAAGAAGATTAGGAAAGGAAGTAGTAATACAGACTTAGTGGGAATTAAGAATACTTAAGTAAATCAATTTCCTTTTCAATTTTAAATCAAAACAAATTCAACAGTCCCTTGCAGCTTTTCTTCTTCACCAAAGTAATTCGTTAGCAGGAAAAATACTGCTAAAATTAGTGGTTTATCTGAACGCAATAAATCAGATGCTTCTTTTGATTCTCTCAAGACTCTTCTTAGATTTTTAATTATTTTTTGAACATCATCTGTGGTCTTTTCACAGTTTATGTGCGTACTGTAATGCGTAATCATAAAGATATGAATGGCTGAATGCAGCGACAAATTTTCGTTCCAAAAATCATCAACGTCCTTTCCGAGTACACTGGATGCATTCTGAATAAAATATTTTGTTTCCTCCAATGATGGCTTTTCATTTAGAGTCCACAAGATCAAATCTTGCCGGCTATTAATATCGGTTTTTGATAAATGAAGTGTTTCTAATAGATTATCCCTGATTGAGATCTCATCTCAATCAGCTGCAACTTTTGAGACCTCATCACATTGCTGCTTCTTCGGTATCTCTAGATCGTCAACAGTTTTGCCGCGAGGAAGTGGTACTATGTACTCAACACATCCGTTTTCATCCAGAACGTTGCATTTGTTTGTTTTCTTTGATCATGGTTTTACAGCTTCTACCTCATCTGCAGCTTTTCTTTTTTCTCTTTCATTTTCAGGTAGTAGTAAAATCTGTTATTTCTTTTCAAAACTTGAGTAAAAGGGGCCTACGTGACAAATCATCGATTTCAAGATGTTAAAACGATGAGCTGATGTCTCTCTCACTCTTCGCTCGTCTTCTCTCTTGCCTGTCTAGCTGTTTATTTTCTCTCTTTCTAGCGTCCTCCTTTCTCTTTCAGGCTCATTGGGAAAAACAACCGGGGATCTCAACCGGCGGGTTAAAACTTTGCGAGAGCTTAGACAATTCATTTCTCTTAAAAAAATCACTAAATTAATTTCATAATTTAAATTAATTCTGGGGGAAGTGTGAACAGTTTTTACATTAACCGAGTGTGTTTTTACATTAACCGTGGCATTTTGTATTTTGAAATGGCGAAGACGCTCGGGGTCCGAGGTAGTGCGAACGGTAGGCGATCCCCACCGCTCGACTGCGATCCCATTGCCACCGTTTGGCCAATCAGCGTACTAGCCGCCGCTCCCACCGCCGCCTCGAGCTCTCGTCCCGGGCTGCCTGCGTGCAGTGAGCGAACCTTACAGTCAGTTAATTTTCAATCCTTGAACTGAGTGGCAGCATCCGCTCTGTCTGTTCAGCCTAACGAAATAAATAACAAACATTACAAGAATTATTCGTTCTCACTTACTACACTTTGGCTTCCTTCGGCGACGCACCGATTTCGACTTCCAACACCAGTCAACCGCCTTCAGTGAATCGGTTTCCTTCTCCTTTCCTTCGAAGTATGCCTTTTCATTTCCTGTGTTTGTCGCAAATATTTTGTGTTCGAGTAGTGTTCATTTTTCCTTCGAGTTCTTCAGTTTCTTTAAGTGTTTATCCCGGTTATGCGATAGTGAACGACAGTGAATCCTGGAGCAAGTGTTTTTTTTTTATTCCAACGTTAGTAGTCCTCTAGACACGCGATCCCCATTCTACGGAAAGGCGGCCTTCTGTCTACAGAGCTGACCTGTTACAAGGGTTACGAGGACCATCTCTACTGAGAGCGGCCTTCTGCCTCTCGTGGGAGGTCAAGTTAGAGTCTGTTTCTTACCTTGAGTAACGTGAGGCCCAATTCTACTAAAGCGGGCCTTCTGGTGCGAGTGTTAGGAACAAAAAAGAAAAGAATAATAATAAAATAATTAAATAGTGATTTTCGAAAAGTCAGCTCCTCGGATTCTTTGCCGGCTACACTGTAAGATCTTCCGTCGCCGGTCTCAAGTGTCACGTCGGACCAATTCGGAGTGTTCTCATTCAAACGAAACCATTCATGACAGGAGGAAATAAGAAAGCCCGCCCGAACCAAAACAACCGGAAGCGACGGTTCTAACGGGCTCAGGAACAACCAGCTCAGGGACTGGAATATGATGCGGAAGTGCCTGAACTCTTCCCGGCGGGAATAGGCCCATTCGCTTTATTTCGTCGAGGGCGACCTGGCACTCGAGATCTGCGACCTGGCCGACGGCCGACAGTACGATCGGTTCCTTTCTCGCTACCGTTGACGAGCTTCCACACGGCTCCACTACACACCTTTTCGCGGGCCAACCTGGTGAAGAAATTCGCAGCTACCACCGCCTCGCAGGACCAGGAACCACCGCGACCCGCACCGCCTTGTCCTCTGGCGCTCTGCGTGCCACCTACTCAGCGGTTACCATCACCACGAGAAATCTTCCCGGCTTCAGAGCCATTCAGAATACCGTCGTCAGAATTCCAGTCGCCTAAATCGGCCATCAAGGTTTCAGCAGCACCCCCAGTGCACACTCCTTCACCAAAACCAGGGCCCTCATCAGCTCTGGCAGGACCTTCGACCTCTACCGGGAACGCCAACTCCTCCGTTCACGTCACCCCCGTTAGAGCCCATATCGTGGCCGTCAGCCCGTCCCCGGGTGACTACGTTTTAGATCTCGGGACTATAGGCTCCCCGGAGACGTTCTCACCGTCGCTTCTGGGATCCCCTCCGCCGAAACGCTCCCGTCCTTCTACGGACGACAACTCCGCGTGTAAGAAACTCCGTTTCTAAGCCTGGCAGAAATTAATAAAGGGAAAGATCAAGCGGGTGCAGTCACTGCCGCCCGTTTCGTAGCGAGATATTCCGCAGGGTATGACCGGCCTCAACGAGTGGCTCGCCGAATAGCGCGCAAAAAGGAACTTTTCCTCTGCTGCATGAAATGAGCAGTTTTCCAGGAAATTTTTTCCATGGAAACTTTCAATTGAACCGCCTGGATTGCTTTTTGGACTTTAAGCGTTGAAATCGTTTACTGTAAAAAAGTATGCATTCAAAATTAATGGGTTATTGAATTGAAGTCATTAAATAAAATTTCTGTATCGCGAGGAGGTAATGCCAACCGAAAATGATTCTTCCACCTCTACTGAGTTCATCCACTAGAACCACAGGAGTAGTTTAATAAATTCTTTGAAATTCTCGTAGTGGTTGTACGTATAATTCCCCAACTCTTCTCTCTTTTCTTTCTTTCATAAGCATAAGATTTAACCACTTATTCTTTGAATGGGTACATGGAGTGAAAGATTCACCTTCTTGATGATCAGTGGATAGAGTTAAATCTTCTAATAGGATATACAGTGTTGGCCACTTACTTAAGGACACATGTGCTATGAAACTTTGAATGAATTACCATCAATATGTTAGTACCAATCATATGCATAATGATCGAAAGCGAAACTTTATTCAGTAAACTCCAAAACCGTATAAGCATGTTTAATCCATTTCGATTGTTCAATAGATATAATGCGTAAAAGAATAAAACATGTAAAATAAATTTAACATCTACTTAAGGATATGCTTTTATTGAAACTAAAATAAATGTTACCAAAGTAATTGGTACTTCGCCGTCGTGTTGACGCTCCGGATTCTGACGGGAGGATGAGTCACGATGGATACATTTAGGAGCCTACCAGAAAGCTGGTTGATAGAAGAAATATTTCAAGAACTTGGGAGATGATCGCAGTCGGCAACCCGGTGCTGGTCTCTGTTTTTTGCTCTCGTCCGCGAGTTCTGATGGCCTCCTTCCCACCTCAGCTAGCGCTGGATGGATGTGAGAGGCTCTGCGAGAGCTTGCCTGTTAAACTTAATACGTAACAAAGATAATTTCGCGTTTTTTATCTTGACTCGGTAAGCCTGCACCTCATAATGGCTTCACTTTTATTCGAAAAGTCGTTTTAGTTTATTAGATTAGAGCAAAATGACAATTCCAAGTGTATCAGATGCTTTTTATTAAGTAGTGCAAAATAAGGTGTAGTTCGTTATTTACAATAGTCTTAGCTATTTCAGAGAAGATCTATAAACAAGAGCAGTGTTTTATGTTCTTTTTTTTTACTGATTATACATTCAACTCCACTTTGCTCGTTATTGTTTTGCTTGGCACAACTGACAAAGTGACGCAGTAGATGACGTTAGAATCATTCTCCCAAACTTGGTGAAACTTTAGCCAAAATAAATTCAACTCTTAACCGCTCCAAAATTTATCTGCAACACATTTTATCTTTTGTTTTTTCTGTGGTAATGACCATAATATAATGAGTTTTTAATGTGATTTCAGTTCATTGTAACATTTAGATCCGACTTCGGATTACAAATCAAAACTCCATTTGATCTTGAAAATAATTGCCTAAAAGTCGTCTGCGTTCAACTTATTAATCCTGTAAGAAGAAATAGAAGTGAAGGAATTTTAATATTCATAATATAATTTGAATTATTACGATTATATAAAATGAGGAAACGCATTCAAAGTGATTGGCTGTTATAAAGTATATCTCTCTCTCACTTTGAAATAACAATTTCACACACGGGGTAAAAACAGAACCCCAAAGCCTCAACAAGTTTTCGTGGGACAAAGATTTTTGGCAACTTGGGTACGAATTGCCAATAAATGTCCACTGGGGCTCTACGTCAACGACAACAAAAGCGAATGTTTTATCAACGATGTGATACAGATACTTGAACGCAAAATAAATTTGAAGCATATTGGAGGTTGTCAAATTTGTTCAAAAATTTAATGTCAAGGATGTCAAATCAACCGTGTGTGTTTCTGTGTATCGTCATTCACAAGACACTTGCTTGTGTTAACGTTGATGTGGCGTCCCATAGCGGACAATTATTGGTACTTCATATTCAAATCGCCAAGAAACTTCGTACAATGAAAATGTATTTAGTTTTGGGGGCCTGGATGCGAATCGGAAAATCTATATCGCAATCTGGCGAGACAGCCTTCACTTCAGTCTCACAACCAAAAATATTATAATTCTAGATGCGGCACCACACTAGCAAACCCATAAGAAGTTCTAGGAACTATAAAAAGGTATTGGTTAAAAAGAAATAGAGATGCCGTTGTCACTTTGAAAGCAATGGCATTTTTCCCTTTCTGGGAACTATTCTAGGCGTATAATATCTTTGACAAAGCGACACGAGCTGGGCGCTCCTGTCACTATATTTTGGAGCACTCGCTTATCACGCTTTTCACTGTTATCAGGTGGGAAATTTTTCCTTTTTTATTGTAGGGGATGAACAAATATTTATAAGGTCCCTTGAAGTCAATTGCGAAAGACATTACTGGGAGGGTGGCTTCTTAAGGATATTAGAACATCATCCCCTGGGACATTGAGTTGATGACAAATCGGTAGAGTCAAAAACTCTTATCACTTTGGAAATTGTATGAAATTTCTTGGTAGGGTTGGAAATAAATTAATTCTATCTGTTGTACAAATTCTTCCAGAAGAAAACTCGTTTATTTCACTAAGATATTTTAAAAACATATTGAAATTTATATTAATTTATTTATGCTAGATTACACAAAAATTTATATCACGGTATCTTAGAGGTGATACAATTTTCAGTAAATTGGCAGGCATTTATGTTTTAAAAATACAGAAGTTCACAGATGCAAATAAAGCGGACAATAGTCATCTAGGTAACCAATACGATCTGGAAATGTGCCAAATAACGCCGCAACTTCGTCGTTCACATAAAGTGGCAAATGTTAATCAAATCCTACTATAGTATACTTAGACACAATTGCATTCTTTTAATTGATACGTTTCTTTAACCAGTGACTCATACAATAAATAATTTTTATCGGAGCAAATTAGGCGACTTGTCTTTTGCTCTCGTGAAGTGCCAACATCTGGCTGCATAACCTGCACTGGTCAATCAATGAAGCAGTGATATTAGAATCACTGAAAAATCAGGGATTTTGAGTCACCGATTGAGTCAGTGACATAGTGACAATTTCAGTTATTTAAATCGATATGTTCACGTGCTACTACGTAATTCATTAGAATTGGAATACGTCTTCCTACTGGACAGTCCTTGACTTCTTTTGGTTTCATTTCATTAAACAGGCCACTCTCCATGTTTATTTTCGCCCGATGTCTACTACTATTATATATAGCAACGAGAACATTATCTTTTTCCAATATTGCAAGAGCGTCACCATCGACTGTTGATACTACAATTTGTTCTTGGGTTGGCATTCGCCTATAAGTATTATCTCCAAATCTCAATTGAATTCGTTTATTAGCCGGAAAAGTGTATCTTCGAAGTCCATATACTCGTCTCGGATTACTGTGGGGAATGAGCCGATATAGTTCAAGTTGTCCACGTCGAGATATAGGGTTATCTGTAGAAGCAGACCAGACAGGAAGAGACTTGGACCTAACTTGAAGAGGAGGCTCCTCTGTAGAGGGAGATCTCGCAGGAAAATCACGTCTTTGACGAGAATAAGAGGGTCCACAAAGAGAAATATCAGCATAACGTTTGCCATTACGGTTACAATCAGACTGCATACTTAATTCTGCAAGGAGAAAGAAAGGATTACATTTACTTTAAAGTGTCACAGAAAATACGAAAAATAAAACATGTTGCAGATACATTTTTAAATAGTTAAAAATTGAACGTATTTCGGCGAAAGTTCCACCGAGGCCAGGAGAAAAATTCTGTCATAATCTACTAGGTCACGTGTCAGCTGTGCCAAGTCAAACAAAAGTGAATAAAAATGAGGATTTATGAGCCGAAGTTTACCGAGACAAGGTTACAAATGCGAAATTATCATATTCGTTTTGTGTAAAGTTCTCTTCCCAAGGATTACGTAACCTTGTAGCTTTTTGGAGGGCTTAACGGTCTAATCAAACTAGAGACCTAGAGGTGGTGAATCAGAGAGACTACATCGCAAAATGTGGCTGCTCTGGAAAACTGATGGACTCTCGTCTGCGGGGCTCAATCTAAGTAGTGATTCTTTCAGGATGTGATAGCAAAGATCCCTGGAATACCGCAGTGTCAAGGGCTGAATGGCAACATGGGATACTTTGAATGTTTTGATTTTGTAGTTAAGTAGTCAATATTTAAATTGAGAGTTATAAAGCTTGAGACTATTAATTTTTTAATTTGATTGACCTGGGAAAATTTCAGCTAATAGGGAAACGGCCAGTAATTTGTTGTTAATTTAGAGGCAACCATGAAATATTTCAGTTTTATATTGAGAATTTGACTGCCTGTAAGAAATTATATTTACCAATAGAATTAAAGATGACCACCAAGGTTAAAAACAGAATACAAACGATCTTCATTTATTCCAAGTATGTAGAGGGAAAACTTATTACAGTATTGATTGCAAATTGTGATAACAGTGTAACTGATGAATATTCTAGTTCGTATCACTGGAGTTTATATGTTATAGCATCGTTATCTAATGCACTGCGTATAGGCTTTAAGCTTGTCCTTCTCAGATGTTGATATAAGTCAGTTTCAAGGGAAAATGTATTGCCCACATTCGTTAAAGATGATGTCATAATCCATATAAATCTTTTACGTGTTAGGTTTCTCAATGGAATTACAATACATTTTTAATTGTCTTACAAGATTTTAATACATTTTATACAATTTCAAGAATTTAAAAGTTTCACGGAATTTCACAGAATTTTAAAGTATTTTCAAGGATTTCAACAGATGTCATGGGATTTCATGAAGTTTTAAATTATTGCACTGAAATTCACGGGATTTTAATACATTTATAGAGATAATAGGGTTTCAAAGATTTCTAGGGATTTTCAAGAAATTTCATTATTATCTGGAAGCGTTGCTATGGAATTAAATCGGGTTGTTGTCATAACTCGCAAAAATGTTTGAAATGTATTCAAAAGAATCATATTCCTTGAATAAATCGAATTTTGTAAACATTAAGTAGTGATGAACAAAATTATTTCTAATTGACGGAGTCTCTGTTTATTTTCATGTTTCTCATGCTTTGCTCGTGAAAGATAACCAACGATTTCGTAACTTATCGACAATTATCAGAAAATGAAAATTAAGATTGTCCATACAATCGCGCTATATTTGTATCCAATAAGAATGGAAGAATTTAAAGAATTTTTATTTGAATAATTAAAATTACTTTTTAAATAATGCACGTACGAGGTTTGTCACGAAAGTATCCGACCTTGTGCTCTACCTTTGTATCTAGTTGTGCTATTGTTCGATTCCTGCCACATTCTTCTATAATCCGATTTCTTGTGTTTCCGATCTTATAATATAGTATAATGCCGAATCCTGTGCTAGATAAAATATATTTAATATCTGTGTGCATTTATAATTAGGATAGACACATACATTCGATGTAATTCATCTCTGTTCTTCCTTCCTTCTAATACGGTGAAGAAAGCACTAAGGGGCACACAGAATTTTTTCGCTGGAGGAACGAATGGTATCCAGATTTTCTGTTGGAAGAAGTTTACTTCCACAAATCAACATCTGGCCCGGATATTCACTTTATATTCAAAGTCGGAAACGCCCATTCCGCAGTGGCTGGTGTTGGAATGTACTGAACTCCTACCGAAGAAAGGTGTCTTGTCCAACCCAGAGAACTACAGGCTAATAATATGTTTGACCATCCTGTATAATATCTTTACATCTATCCTGAATGACAGGATAGCTCGAAGAATTAAGCCTGTGTGGGTGGAGATTACGAACAACGTGGATCAAAAAAAGGTGAAGCAGGCTGCCGGGAGAACCTGCAAAGACGCAGAATTACACCAACGCTGCCTGCCGATGGCCTGGATTTACGACCAGAAAGCTTACAATTCAATCTCCCACAGACTAATAATCTGCCTGTTGCAAAGCTTAAAGATTCTTTCACACATTTTGAGATGCACAGAGAGATTGATGCTCCTTTGGAAGACCAGACTTACTATGTCGTGTGGTAAATATCATGTGGCAACGAACAGCATCATCTTCCAGAGGGGTGTGTTTCAGGACGACGTCATGAGCCCCATCCTCTTTTGCAGCACACTTGTGCCATTTTCTCCCATATTACGAAATTCTGCTGGGTAGGTCAGTGGGGTATCTGCAGTGAGGAAGAATTTATGGCGTTGCCAGGACCCTGAGCTTGTGCATATGAGTGATATAAGACACATCAGTGAAGGAGGCTCTCCGAAGCAGATAGAAGCGTCTCGTTAGATAGATTTGGTCTTTCAATATGCAGGCCTTCAGCAAAATATCATCTAGTAATATGCTTGCCGTCCCAGTTCTACTCTACCCGTTTGGGTGGTTCCATGGGCGAAGCACTAGCTGACGACCTTCAAAATCGCCACGCGTAAGATCATGCATATGCATCTAAATCTCAAATGTCTTTGTAACTGAATCATCCTGGGTTCAGCTCATATCATTTCAAATGGAAGAGATCATCTCCTAAAAATTTTCAGGAATCACGCGATGTCTGGAAAAGTAGCCTTCATTTGCAAAGCTGCCGAGCAGGTGACCAAGATGCTTCATAGCTTCTTAGAAAGTTTTTCTTAGAAATATGTGTGTAATGATTCACTCTGCAATTCTCTGAATGCGATGAAAGTGTTATGAGATTTTTATTGGGGGGGGGGGGGGGTTGAGTTTATATATACCTTGACTCTATTCCGCAAGAAATACTCACGAAACTGCTATGATTTCGGGAATCGGACTTATCCACAGAATAGGGTGAGCGGGTTAAGGGGTTATGGTTTATGGGGTAACGGAGTTAAGGGGTTTGAGGGTTCGATAATTATCGGACTGGTCGATTGCTTTCTCAGAGTAACAAATTGTGCCGGCATAACCCAAATTGGTCACTGAAACAAGCAGTGATATTAGAATCTCACTGAAACATCAGTAATTTTTAGTCACTTACTGAGTTCAGTGACGATTGTTTCCAAGCCCTTTGCTAACATTCACTGTTTTTCAGTAAAAAATAGAAAACATAAATCTAGAATAAAGTATAGTGATAGATTGGAATGAGGAAATCAGTTTGCTCCAATATTGCAAGAACGTCACCATCAAATGTTGATAACACAATTTATTCTTGGGTTGGCATAGGCACATAGGTATGATTTCCTAATCTGAACTGAATTGGTTTACCAGGCGAAAAAGTGTATCTTTGAAGTCCATATACTCGGTGAGGATTACGATGGGAAATAAGCCGAAATAATTCAAGTTGTCCACATCGAGATATAGGGTTATGAATAGAAGCAGACCAGATGGAAGCAGACCTGGACCTGGCACGAAGAGGAGGCTCCTCAGGAGGAGGAAACCTGGCAGGAGAATGATGTCCATCAGTAGAATTGGAAGGTCCGGAACAAGAAATGTCGGTATTATGTTCACCATCACGGTTATAGTCAGACTGTGAATTTAATTCTGCAAGAAAAAATAAAGGATTACAGTATTTTTAATGCATCACAGAAAAGACGAAAGATAGAATATATTGCAGGTTTGGAACAGTTAACAAATTGAACATATTTCGGTGAAAGTTTCACATAGGTTTAGAGAATAACGCTCACGTCATCTACTACGTCACGTGTCATCTGCGCAAAGTGAAACCATAATGAGCAAATTGGAATCGAACGTAGAAACCTTAACAAGAAAATAGAAATGAAGAATTTTTCTTGTGTATAAAAAATGTCAAGGAAACTTAAAAAAGTCCACTTCAGGCTACCATTTTATAAAAACCTTTTATTTCGCATCTTTGAAAGCATTTCTCGTGCAGAATACAAAGTGGTTGGAGGCGAAAAAAGCTAAATATTATTGCGTGGATACTTGTCCATCAACATTTCTAAGGAAGCGACTGAAAACAAATTTATAAAAACTGAATAACAAGTATTTTTGTTCCATTTTTCGAAAACTGAGCTTTACTAATATATAAAATCCCATGCCAATTCAAAGGACCATGGTGGTTTTAAAATAAAGTAAATATAGAATTTCTTTTCCCAGAAACCTCACAAATCTAGGAAAGGAGGCCCCCCCCCCTCGTCTCCGGGAAATAAAATGTACGTATATAAAAACTGAGATTAACTAAGATATAACATGCGGAGATACAATCAATGCTAATCAAAATTGCAACAATAATATTTTTGATAGCAGAGGGCGATGAACGTTCTTCAAAATAAACTTGCTGCTCAGATATTTTTTTCATAAGTTCTGCGATTCAGTTGATTCTTTAACATATTAAATGTCTATTTATGTTTTCACAATTATCAATGGTTTCTTTATTTGTTGGAACATAACTATCATTATATTCAATTAATAAATTATAGTCAGGAGCCAATGAAACAAATATTTTGCTAAACGTAGTTGGGATTATTCTTTTCAAGGATCCTTTATCATTTTCTATTATAGTGATTTCAATAATATAAGCTAACAGTTCTTGAACTGTTGCTATTAACACCAAACTAATATAAATAATATGTTGATAACCTTCTTCAAAGTAGTGCCGCGTTTTAAGATGTTGTTCAGATTCTTGAAGTATTTTCTTCACAATTCACGGTCTCAGAACCTCGGACTGTACAATTATTGATGGTATGGCTACCATTATGGATAACATCTATTGCTTTGTTGATATTTTCATTTGTCTCCTCAATTAGGAGTGTCTTGGAAATTGATTGCTTATTGATAATCTTATCTTTTGTGTAAGAATGTATTGCAATTAGTTTTTCATCTGCTAACCGTTCTAATCCAATTTAATCTTTTAATCCTTAATCAGTGTCAGTGTAGAGCATTATTTTGAGCATTTTTGTTTTATTGGTTAAATCTGAAATCGTGTTTCTGTAATCAGTATATAATTTGTCAAATTCTAAGTTTATTTTTTTCAAATCAGATTCTATTAAAGTTCCGAAAAAGGTTAGAGAATTGTAGTTTTAGTTACTATTCTGTTACGTCTATTTTTTATTATCCTTATTTCATTCGTTGCTTCACATTCATGTACACATATTTTTTCTACGGAATTAATCATTTGCTCTATACATTGAAATCCTTTTTCGGTTGAGTCCGAGTCAATTCCTATAATTAGTTTCCAATTTCCATGATAGAGGTAAAATTTATTTACTTCCTAAATGCTAATGTTTCCCTAAATCTCCTCTATCGTATAGTTTATCTGGGCAGCTGTTTCTAGTAACATTAAAACAAACAGGATCATTATTTTCCTGAAACATAAAATGGCATCACTGGACTAATGTGCAGTTGAAGAGTTTCGCCTTAAAATTTAATTTTTTTAAATATTATTCGTTCATATTCCTATTATTGTTCCTGGACCTTCCCAACTCGGGTCTAGTTTATTTTGTTTTGTATTATCCTTCCATTTAACTTGATCTCCAATTTTGTAAATCGGATGGCTTTTCACTAAATTTTCATCTAATCGTTGTCACTCTTTTCTTTTTCAACTCCTATTTTTTCTTCAGCTTTCTTGGTGATGTTGTGATGCTTGATTTTTCATTTCTTTATTAAATGAGAATAAGTTAGAGTTCGTGATCTCGTTATTGCTGACGGGATATTAGCATCTCTTTCAAAGATAATTTTCAATCGTAAGAACCCTGTACTAGTATTTTTCATTGTGAACATACACAAGTTATAAATTTAGGATTTTCATCTCATTGTTTACTGTTGTCTTCCATAGAAGTTTTGATAGAAGTTTTTCAAGTTGTATGCATTCTTTCTATACTACCATTTGTCAGTGGGTGAAACGATGTTGTTTATTCTGCTTTATCTTTAAAGCCTATTCAAACTGATGCATAAGTTGCGATAAAAATTAGTTTCTTGATCAGTTAATATTATTTTAGGTGCTACAAATATTTTATATGCAGTGATCGATTATGTTTTGAATAATTATTCCTGCAGTTTCACTTTTCACAGGCACTAGAACTGTATATCTAGTCAATATGTCTTGGATACTTAAGATGTATTTATTTTCTAATTTTGGTTACTGGTAAGGGACCAGGGACATCATAAGCCATTTTTTTGTTGGAGTTAGTGGGAGCGTCTGGTATTATCACTAGTTAACGGTACTGTAATGTCCGAATCATTTTCTTCAGTTGCTTGTTGATTTTTCCCTGGAAGTAAAAACGATCTGGATAAACAATCAACCGCGTTACTTTTTTTTGTCTTTTACGTGAAATACCACATACTTATATTCTTTGAGACGTAATCACCATTGAAGAAATCTTGAACTAGGGTCTTTTACGTTGAGATGCTAAACTAAAGCTTTATAATCAGATTGTATGATGAAATCTGTTCCTAAAATATATTGCCGTAATCTTTAGGATATATTCGCCATCATTGTATAAGGTTAATTTTTATTTATCTGAAATTAAGTAATTTTTTGTTTTTCAACAGTAAGTAAGAAGGGTAAACCAATTATTTCGTCTTCTACTAGAGAAAGGTAATTTTCTAAAACATGGAAAAGGTTGTTCTTTTCTAGAGACGGAATGTATGTAGCATGTGTAGATAGGTATTTATCTTTACCGATTACAAAGTTTTTTAAAAATCGATGAGCCGATTGATTGTTGTTCTTGATGCTCCTCTTGCGTCATTTCTTGATGTTCTAAGTTATTTTCCTCTTCTTCTTCCTGTTCGCTCGTTCTCTTTATTTGAGTTTGAGGTGTTCTTTTTGGAATATGTTGGTTGGGTGTTTTGAATTAAAACTGTATTGTATTTGCTTGAGGTCTTGGTACAAATGTTATTTGTGGACATACCTGTTGTACAGATTTAATGAGTGACCGGTACATTGGTTGCGCTTCACGTAGACACATTGTAGTTTCTATTGTGTAATTTCAAGCTTCACCTAAATTAGAAGGCTTTTGAGCCCTAAATTGAAGTCCGATTTCCCGTAGTTAATAGGTATATCTTCTTAGATATTTCTTATCTTCAATGCTCAAAGCTGAGTTGAGATATATCTTAATGAATTATATCAATTATCAAACGAACGAATGCTATAAGAACCGTAAAGATTTTTCTGCGCTGCCTTTCATTTGTTCAGCTATTATGAAATCTATACTTACATCAAATTTCCTTTACTGTTATCCAATTTTACGTTGATACCTTCTGCGTTTCGTTCTGCGTTGTTTTCAGCTTAGCTGCTAACTACTTGCTGATACCTTCCCTGCTCAACTGTGTCGCTTCTGCTTCTGAGATTTGCTCTCTGGATTCACCGCTGTTTGTTGCGTTCCCAAATATACATATCTGCTTTTGAGTTTTTTCTGTGATTTTGCAGGAAGTAAGCACGCTGTCGTTAAGTAACGAAGTCCTTGTGGCTGATTTTCTCTGCGAAACACTTGGCTAAAAGGAATAAGAACATTGGTTTATTCAGGAAGTGATGGATGCATCCACAATGTGGATATCCGTATTCGAGATTTTATTTTCCGAATCTCAACAGCAAATGTTGCCGTCCTGCCAAGTGCTTGGCTTCCGTACGGGAGGGAGTATGTTGCCGCTGGCAGGAACCAAGGCCGAAAATTAGAGTTAAGGTGGCTCAGGATCCCCTACCTAATTTATAGACAAAGGGAGCGCTTGGTTCGATTAAAAGAAATGGAATTTGTTAATTTTCAATCATCTGTAGTTTCGAAAGATTAGTTTTTCCGAGAATTGTATTCCAAAAATTATTGTGGTAAAATATCGATCCAAGAGTTATGTAGTGCCACAGGATTTTCCTTCTGGTAGTTTGTTCCGGATATCAGTGACGTAATAGAATTAAGTCGATTTTAGATTTTACAATTTTGAGTTCACAGAATTGAGGAGACCTGGAAGGAAAAGGGGAAAGATTCCGACCACCAGGAATGACCCAGGTTCAGTAGGAGAGTTGAAGGAGAGACGTCTCTGTGAATGTCGTTGGGGACTGAAGCTAAGGACTCCAGGAAGAAGAAAGATATGGTATGAGTATTGTAGAGTACGTTACTCGTGAGAGATCCTTCCACACGTAGCAGGGAATTACGAATTCCATAGAGCAAAAGAAGAATTCCTCATAAGCAACATTCAAAGTCAAATTAATGTACAGTGGCGTTGAGACAGCAAGGACGTCTAGTAATATAGATGAATTTTAATATTCATAAAGTAATCTGTTTGTCTTGGGGGTCTTTCATACGGTTGAATATCTGCGACTTGCGTAGATCAGCCTCGTAAGAGTGAAAGAGACAAAACGTTGGCAGACAAATCTCTTTCTCTTTTATTCTTATTTGATTGACTTACGCAAGTAAATGATCTGCGATGTGTGGAAGAGCCCTTACTGACAATGGAACTCTCGCAGATTTTGGTAAAGGCGCTAGGGGTGAACATATTTTTTGCAACACCCACCTCTAAAGTTGCCCTTTGAAAAGGAAACTTCACTGACGCGCTTCAGCCGCTGATGTGAAAGTTTCTCTGTCGGGTGGTGTAAAAAAATAGTGTGGAATCACCTGGTCTACAAAATCGTATCACAAATAAGTATTCAGAACAACCCTGCTAAAAGCTTTTTTTTTGTTTCTAATATGAGCGACTGATCAGTTGGATAGCTGGAGGGCCCAAAAACCTCAAGAAACCATAGAAAGTCATGCAAATAAAAATTTGGTGAATTATTGATGCGTCCAGTAGGAACCCACTGGGCACCAAATTTGGCGACGTCTTTACGACATCGTTACGACGTCTTTACGACAGTTTTTCGACAATTTTACGACAGCCTACGTCTATTTCGTTAAGATGTTTTTACGATGTCGAAAAGACACCGTCAGATTATACGACGTCTTAAATAAGAACATTTTCGAGTATACAGGTCCGGCAGATTTTTTGTTTTAATTTTGACGGATTCGTATAATATTGATGGGATTCGAAATAACTTCTTGCGGTAATATTTACAAGAGTTTTCAGAAATTTGATTTTAAAAAACTTTCTCTGCCGGGTGCTATAAAAAATTCCGCATAATACACGTGCACTAAGGTGGAGCACATTTTTTTTTAATTCGAAAAGGATCCAAAGTTGTCGTTTTGCAGTTTAAAATTTAAATAAATTTAAATGAATTACAATAAAATCATGTTTATATACTTAGTATATTAGTTACTATTTTAAATTACTTCTATTACTACGTGCAAATATGGGACATTATTTCTAAATAGATCGAATTTTGCTGATTGGACTGAAACATTAGCAAATTGTAGTCCTATTGGATGTAAGTTTATGGGGACAATATTTAACACTTTTATATTTAGCACTCAGTGTGGATTTTTGATATTTTTAAGTTTGTCAACAAAAATAAAAAATGCTGACGACTACAGTTTCAAAGTTAAATATTTAATATTTCAAAACAATCGCAAAAAAATGCACCCCCTCCCTCTCAGAAATTATTTTTCTAATTAGGAAATATGTATCATATAAACTACCATCCAATCGAACAAATAAATGTACACAAGACAGCCGAAAATGATGATTTTAAAGAATTTATATAAATTTACGGACAATTTACAATCTGAACAGATTTTTGTATTTCAGCATAGTTTTCAGAGGGTAATTACAGTTGTAAATACTAATTTTTAGAAATCTTTTCAAGTATTTAGACAATTATTTCATGCCAAAGTCACAAATAAGTCGCTATTATTCCTTATTTCAAACTTTATCGTGGATGGGTAAACATTAGATCATTGGTCCAACGTTATCTCTGCCAAGGTTTCAATTATTGCACATATGTGCATATGGATTTCGTCTGATAGAGATTGAAAAGAGATTTATCTTCGGTATGTTTATTGTAGAATATTATTGTGATCAGAACACTTTCTCCGGCCACTATTTTGCTAACAAAATTAAAATGTCAAGATCTTCAGAGGCAAAAACAATCAACATTACAAATTTAAATTTTTGATTTTATTCTTTAAAAAATTTAAATTTGTAACCAACTACAGGATCGAAATTTTTTTTCTGAATCGGGTTGCGGATAGAGGTTCTCTGTACCAAGGGTTTCTGCTGAATATGGTTACAATAATTTATAAGAAGTCACGGACACTTGTCCAGGGATGGTCCCAAAGGAATAACCCCTAAGCGGAGACCGTTCACGGAAAGGGTTCGAAAGTTCGCCCAAGAACTGAGGATCTTGAATCATACACTGAACAAGTCAAAGCTGCTGACAATCAAGCAGCATATTGTTGAAAAAATATGGCTGTTACATGACGCAAGGAGGAGAATACAGAAGAGACATTGATGGATCAGGGAGAATCAAAAGTTTCTCGCTGACCCATCTCGGCTCTTCAGTTATCACCATGTTTCTGTCAAAAATCCACCCAAGCCCAACGAGGTAGATACTAGTTTATGTTTATCATGGAGATTCTCGTCTCAGCCATTGGTCGACCAATTCATGGCACCTCTGGACGCTCCTGGACCCCTTGTGGAGCCATATTGAGTCACGCTTCTTAATAGGTTCAGTATTCTAGAGCCGCGAGGATCCTCATTGCTGCTTTTAGGAGACCTACAGCTATAATCCTGTCCGTCCAATACGGTCTGGGTAAATGTCTATTAAAGTACACCCTTCAAGAATCTGTCCGTAGACTGGATTTTAAGCAACTCTTCGGGGATTCCGAGAATCAATACTGTCGCTCTGCGGTATTGCGCCTAAGCGATTGTGTGACTAGCCAATTCCTCGACCAGGTTTCGGCAATCTGTACTACGATGGCTGCCGACCAAATGAACATGTCCTCGAATCTGGGGCCACGTCACTCGCGGGATAATGCTTGAATCTCTTTACATAGAAATTTTATC
Source organism: Andricus grossulariae (assembly GCA_011634705.1). Taxonomy (NCBI): domain Eukaryota; kingdom Metazoa; phylum Arthropoda; class Insecta; order Hymenoptera; family Cynipidae; genus Andricus; species Andricus grossulariae. The sequence continues at coordinate 7,038 of JAABKJ010003366.1, read as the reverse complement.
CTTCAGCTTGTCCAGCTTCTTTGGTGTGAGACAGGCCTCACCACGAAATTGTAAATCATCTTTGTGAAAGTATGGTCTCGGCTTTCTAGGGCCCTTCGCCGTTTCTACTCCCTGCTTGTTTGTTTTAATCGATGTTAATGGTGTCCACCGCTTCTGTAGATCGGCTGCTGTGAAGTTTTCCTCCTTTGGAAGGCGGTGGGTTAGATGAGGACCCCGAGTCGGACCCAAGTCGGAGCGTTTGTACATTTTATTTAGAATCGTCAATATTAAGTGAATCTAGTTGAAACTTAAATTTTGATCACAATTAGCCGTAGAATACGAATCAAATTTTTTTTATTATAACCCTCTTAAGTCTGTTTTATGGGGTCCCAACAAAACCGCGTGAGTTCTAAATTTGGGTTTGCACATTTTTGACGCTGAAAAATCGCCGGAGTGAACATTTTTATTAAGTGCTAACGTTTTTACTAAAAAAATTTCCCATTTTCGATAAAAATTTTAGTTATCTTCTTATTTTCGTAGCTCATAAAACGTGAAATTTTAATCTATTAATATTTCAAGTGTGAAAGACAATTTATTTTAGGAAAAAAGAGTTACGTCACTTAAAATGCTTTCTGGATTAAAACTAGAACGTTCTTTCGTGTACATTAAAATTTATAAGAAACAATACAACATTTCTGTTTTGTCACATTTTGTCTCAATTTCTTACAATAATTATGAAAAGGTTATTTAGCAGAAAAATTGAAGTTTTATGTTGTCAAGGAAATGTATTTTTCACAAAATCTCTATGATTCCTTCCTAAAAATACTTCCTTGATTTTAAACAAAATTAGTATTTTTATTAGTTTTTTATTATTACCATTATTTATTCATTTATTTATTTATTATTTACGAAACAATTCCCCTCACTCAACCGAACTGCTGCTGCCGAGCCTGGTCAGCGGGAGTCCTTTGTACCTAATAAGGGCTAAAATGCGGAATAAACCATTTTTTAAATTGAGCACTTGCTAATTTAGAAATATAATATTCGAAATCTGCGAAGTATAACGATTTCAACGATATTTCATTTGCCTTAAAAAGTTGTAAAGTAAAGAATAAATGTTCAAATGTATGTGAAACTTTATGAAAATTTCAGTAGATTTTACTCAAATCAACTGCAGTATCTTTAATTTATTGGTGCAATATTTCACTCAACTTGGGGAAATTCCGGAATTTAAAATTTGTCTGTAATGATTGCCCTTGACACTTCTATGAAATTATATAATATCATATAAAAGTTTGGGTTGAAAACTTCCAGAAAAGATATCAAAATTTCAAGAACAATTGGTAATGTTAGAGTCCGCAATATTCTTTTTTCTCGCAAGTCAGAAACAACTCATGCAGTAACACCCTTCCATAGTACATGTTACGTACCCGACCAAATTCAAACCAATTACGATCGGATACAAACAATCAGGGGAATGAAGTGGGAAAGTCGAAATTAATTAGTCACGCGAGTTAGTTCAATTAATTTATTTCAATAATTCGCGAATAGACTCCCGCATTTTCCTACGCATCCACATTACCAAATTTCCTTATGGCATTGCTTCAGCTAAACCCGGCCGGGAAAAACCACTTGGTGCAAAAAAACCTCCGGGAGGAGTATAACATATCTTTAATTACACGTAATTCAATACAAATTTTCTGGATAGTCACGACACGTTATTTTCGTTCTTTTACATCTTAACTAATTGTAAACAATAGTTTGAACCGTACTCCACAAAACCAAAAGGACATCTCCTCTCCGTCACGCTGACCCCTTCAGGTAGCTCGACCCTTTTTTGGAAAATACATACACATTCATGGTCCTAATTCTGAAACAATACAACGAAGAACCTTTCAAGATATTTTATTAAAACATATTTGTTGATTCGCAATTCAATTTGAAACTAAGACAAGGTCGATTTGTATACAGCACAGCTGACTTAAATTCGATCTAGCGCCGGAATGACACCTAGCTTTGGAATTTTCTGACAGTCACTGATAAACGCCAATAACGTGATTAGGGAACAATTACATAAGCACAAATTTCGTTGAGCTATGATAATCGAAAAAAACTGTTTGTGGTAAGAACTATGAAGAGAATGCAGAATTAAATTTTCCCAAATTAAAGATCGACTAATTTGGTGTGACAGTGCAATTATTTTCACATTCTCATCATAATGAGAAGTTTTCAGAAGGAAGGTATCAGTTTTATATGAAAACTGACTATCGTGGATATTTATAAATCTGCATGTTTCGAGGCTTCCTAAATGAAAAAAAAAATAAATAAAAAAACAGGTTTGATGATGGTGTCTGTTGGTCTCTCGTCATCGTTACCGTCGTTGTTGTTGTCGTCGGTATAGGGGATAACTTTTTAAAGACTAATCGGATCATGTTGCGCTTCAGAAAACGTTTTAGCAGACCAACAAGAAAAATCTGGTTGTATTATACACATACATTAAAGATAAAATATTAACTTTTTGGAAAAACGACACAAGTTACAATAACAGTTTATTTAACAAAATTTTTCGCTTACATTCTATCTACAAATTTGCTCCGAATCACTTTACGCTAGAATGCGTAGTTTTTGTGTAAATCGTCAAAAATAATATTCCCAGACCGAGCCCAGCTGAAAATTCCTGTCCAGGAATACCGGAGGATCCTGCAGATGTTCCTGTACACGAACCTGTATAGGTCATCGTGACGGTTCCTGTGCAGGAATTCGGCGAAGGAAACTGTACATGATCATGCAAAAGAACCTGGACCGACATAATTCTTTGAATGCAGGTAGCGACATAATTTTTTGCGATCGCTTTCTGTAAAGGACCTTATACGTGTTTCGGTGTAGGAACCCGTGCCTCAATTTACTTCGCAAAGGAACCTGTACCGGATCATCTGAAGGTTCCTTGGTCGGTGCAGGTTCTTTTGCAGGATCATGTTCAGTTTCCTTTCCCCAATTCCTGCACAGGAACCGTCAAGATTACCGGTACAGGGTCGTGTGTAGTTTCGTGTACAGGAACATGTTCAGGATTCTCCAAGCCTCCTGTACAGAAATTTTCAGCTGGGAGGTACATAAATAAATATAATATATATTTGACATAACAGAGTTGAAAATAATGTAGAAAAGTTTGCACTTTGGACAAAATCGAGTGCGAAGTACGAGATGTGTGATGAAGATGTGTTCGTTAAAGCCAAAGGAGGTTTAATAAAAGAGAATTGACGATCATCTTATAAAAGTTGTCAATGAGTTGACTTTGGTTTCGACGATGATTTCATTTGGTTTGCCAGTGATATTTCAGAGCAGCACATTGAAAAAAAATTTGGGACGACTGACAAATTCCGCAAAATAATTTCTGAAAGAAGATTGTTTCCAATTATTGTTCTTTTTTATTCAAACAATAATTTTAGAAAATTTAAACATTAAAAATATTCGATTATTGTATTTTTAATAAATAAATCATATGTATTTAAAAAATGTTAATTGTTTAAATTCGGGAATTTTATAATTAGGGAATTTTCTAGTTTGAATATTTTATAATTCGGCAATTTTATTATGAGAGAATTTTCAAATTCGGTAATATTATAATCTGTCGGAAATTCTATCATTCGGGAATTTTCCAATTCGGTAGGGTTGACTGAAGAATACCGAAAAATAAGATTCCCTATACTGTAAAATTCCCGAACGATTAATTTCCCGAATAGTAAAATTTCCAAATAATAAAATTTCCGAACAGTTCATAATATTACCGAATTCGAAAATTGCCAAATTCATAATATTACCGAAATTGAAAATTGCCAAATAATAAAATTCCTGACAAAAAATTGCCGTATTATAAAATATCCGAACTAGAAAATACCCGAATTGTAAAATTCCTGAATTTGCAAAATTAATAAAATGGTGTTTAAAAATACTATGTATTTATTAAAAACACAATAGTCAAACATTTTTATCAAAATTTTCTTTTTAATCTTCAAAGTTTTTAAAATTATTGTTTGAATTAAAAATAATAATAATTACAGAAAGTTGTTTTCCAGAAATATATATTTTTGCAATTATTGTTATTTTAAGTATAATCAATGTATAATCTTTTTTTCAGATTGTTCAAACTCGGGAATTTTCTAGTTCGGATATTTCATGATTCACCAATTTTCTGCCGGGAATTTTATTATTCGGGAATTTTAAAATTCGGCATTATTATAAGATGTCGGGAATTTCATTATTCGGAAATTTTTCAATTCGGTGAAATTATAAACTGTCCGGGGATTTTATTATTCGAGAATTTTCCAATTCAGAATTTTATTTTTCGGGAATTTTATTATTCGGCAATTTTATTATTCGGAAATTTTAGAATTCGGAAATTACAATAATTTGAGAATCTTTAAACATTGAGAATACTTTTTTTATAAAACTGAAGAAATACATTTTTATTCGGAAATTTTTCGATTCGGTAATATTAAGAACTATCCTCGAATTTTATCATTGGAGAATTTTCCACTTCCATAAATTTATTATTCGGGAATTTTATTATTTGGAAATGTTATTATTCGGAAATTTTATCATTCAGAAATTTTATTACCAGAGAATTTTCCAATTTGGGTATTTTAATTTTCGGGAATTTTCAAATTCGGTAATGTTTGAAACTTTCGGGAATTTTATTATTCGGGAATTCTCCATTTCGAAAATTTCTTTATTCGGGAATTTTCAAGTTTCGGTAATATTAGAAACTGTCGGGAATTTTAAAATTCGGAAATTTATTATTCAGGAATTTTATTATTCGAGAATTTTCCAATTCAGGAATTCTATTATTCGGAAATTTTATTAGTGGGGAATTTTCCAATTGGAGAATGTTACAGTGACGAGATTTTTATTTTTTGGGAATTTTCAAATTCGGTAATATTAGAAACTGTCCGGAATTTTATTATTCAGGAATTTTATTAATCGAAAATTTTCCAATTCGGGAATTTCATTATTCGGAAACTTTGTTATTCGGGAATTTTATATTTCGGAATTATTCAGTCGCCCCTTTTTCACACGGACGTCTTTTTCACCACAAGTGTATTCAGATATTATTTTTCATTTTTAAAAAGCTTTTTAATTCAATAATACAATCATTACGCATTAATTTATGGATTTTATAACTCAATCGAATAGTTTTTCGAAAATAAAGAATAAAGTCCAACTACACTTATGGTGAAAAAACACATTTTTCCTAAGTTGAAAAAAAAAATTTAACGAAAATTCGGCAGCGCAGGAAATTAGACGGGAGAACTCGATTGCCGGCGCTCGAACGGGAGAAGAAAAGAGCGGGGAACCTCAGTCGTACTGTAAGGAGTGGGGGTCAGAATTCCCCTCTGAGACTGCTCTTCCGCTTCGCCACCTCGAGTTTGGGATTTCTTCAATCTCTCGCCCTGTAAAATTTCATTTTTGCCCAGTAGGTCCCTTTTCTGGGATCGCTTCACATTTGTTTGTATTTTTTGTTTATAATAATGAGAAATATACCCTGACAGCGCTAAAGTTTAGATCCGATCATCATAACCACTAGACTACAGACGCCCGCTTGAACGGATTAATTGTACACGTCAGTGTTGATTTATTACACACATAAAAATATATAATTTAACTCATAATTTTGGTTTAAAAACTTTTATTTTACACTTGTTTAAATGTTTACAAATATTTTTACAAAAAGCTTGCTCGTTTAGCATTTAATTCTTATGCTCAATTAAACCCTTAACAAGTTTTTATCAACTGTTTTAGCTTCAAAAATTATCGCTCTGCGGTAGCAACGGACACGTCAACAAAATTTGTACAGGCTATTACTACATTCGGCAAAACATAATGCAGTGAGTTCCTTTTGTATAATGAACTATTAATTTCTGTCCATGCGTCAGCCGTAGGTATCATGTCACAAAAAGTTCATCACTCTATTCAAGAGCGTCTGCATTAGAAGATTTCGGGATTCTGTATATAAATTGTAACACTGTCATATTGAGATACCAAAATTAAATCCTCATTATTACAAGGCCATCATAAAGCCCCCTGAGGTCATCTCTAATAGTCGGTTTCACAAAAGCGTCGTCAGAGTCTCCAGAAGGTCGTGCTTCTAAAAAATAAATTATCTATGGTATGGAACTCAGGAAAGGTTTGTCTAAGCTGCGCTGTAAGTTGGGGTCCAGTATCATTTGTTATAGGACAAAGAAAAGACGTATTGTGTAATGAGTGTAGCCTACGCGAGTCGGTTTGAAGCCGTGTTTCTGTGCACGAATCCAAATGGGCTCAAAATGACTTTCACAGCGGCTGCGCGCTATATTGTGAAGGAAGTGGGTGAAGCGGTATAAAGAGGTAGCACACGTTGACTATTTGCCAGACAGGAGTAAGTCCTGTGTGACCCAAAAAAGGAGGATAAGGTGATTATCAAGCTTTTTGAGAAGCACCCAACCTACCATTTGCAGAAAGGCCAAAAAGTTTTGTTAATAAAGTAAGTAAATATAATCTTACATACGATGCAACGCCGTTTGAGATCTGCCGGCTATGGATCGAGCAGCACGGTGCTGAAATCGTTCTTGAAACCGGAGCACACTGAAAAGCTACTGGCATGGGCGAACGAAAATAGCTAAAGCGATTTGTCCAACGCAGTGTTCACAGATGAGTCATCGTTCTGGGCTTGGGTCCGTACGTGGTCTACCAATCGTTCAACGCAGCGTTAAACATCCGGTCAAGTTCCATGTGTGGTGTTGCTTTTGCAGGTTAGGATTTGGCGTAATGCACGTGATCACTGACAACTTGAACGCCGAAAGGTGCTAAAAATTCATCAGACGGCTTTGATAAAGTCTACAGAAAAGGAGTTTGTGCAAGGAAATGGAAAATCGATACTTCAGGAAGAAAACGACCCAAAACACCGCAGCCGTCCGTGTAGCCAGTGGAAAGAGGAAAATGGCATCAATGTCTTGAACTGTCCCTCACAATACAAAATATGTGGTCTACAATGAAGCAGAAGGTTTGGGGAAAGCGGTTCTTCAG